>JABEEJ010000336.1:0-72484 GCA_013363135.1 Fusarium brevicatenulatum | reverse complement strand
CCTAGTTAAAAGTAGGGTTTATATTCTAACCTTTTTTAAATTACACGCCAAGGGTATATATGCATCTTATCAGCTCATACCTAACAAAAGGAGCTCCAAGCTTCTCAGGTCCCCCACCAACGCCATAGTCAGCCAATCAAACGCGCCTAAATCCATCCCTCAGCACGATGGCGCGTCATAAGCTACCTACCTTATGGAGGCTAGGGAGGGTATGAGTTGCGCCTATGTATGCCAGTCGCATCACCTGGTCGCCTAGTTATACCGTTGCTGGGCCGTCTTCTCTTTTTTTGACTGTCGCAAACCTCCACCTGAGTTTAACTTTCAATCATTTCATCTCCCAACAAACCCAAATTTCCATTTACCATCTATCAAGTTCCGAAGTCGACTTCGCTATTCTTCCCTTGACCCAATTGACTTCATCTTTTTATTTGACACGCATTCAGACCTGATCCGCAATGTCTGAAGCTACAGAGCAAACTGCGCCTGTCATGGACGAGACGGCCAAGGCCATCGAAGAGCCCCAAGTTTCCCCTGAGAAGCCGGCTGAGGAGAAGCCAGCCGAAGAGACCGCGACCCCATCCGTTGATACTCTCGGTCCCTCCGACGCCCAGAAAGCTGCCGACCAAGCAGAGTCCACTACCATCACTCCCCTCATCGGCACACCCAGCGTTGGCACACCCAACACCGACTACCTCATCGCGAACGATCAAGACCCCAACTCTAAAAAGGTCACAATTGCCGACCTGTCAGCAAAGGGATCTGCCCTGTATGCCCACAAGAACTACGAGGAGGCCGCTGAGGTCTTCTCACGTGCCAGTGTTCTTCAAGCCGAAGTCAACGGCGAGACATCACCTGATAATGCCGAGATCCTTTTTCACTATGGTCGCAGTTTGTTTAGAGTTGGCCAAAGCAAGAGCGATGTTCTAGGAGGCCCTGCAGCTTCTGAGAAGAAGAAGAGCGCAGAGGCCAAGTCCAAGAAGCCTGCGCAGACCGAGGCACAGAAGGTGACGCAAGAAGGTGTCGGGATTGTTGCCGAGCAGGGAGAGAAGAAGACCGAGGACATCAAGGGAGATAAGAAGCCCCTGTTCCAGTTTACTGGCGACGAGAACTTTGACGAGTCAGACGAGGAAGAGGTATGAAGCTCCACTGAACCATAATTTAGTGGCAGATACTGACTTATACGAGGCCGAGGGTGAAGGTGAAGAAGAGGAAGATGATGATGACCTGGCTACTGCTTTTGAGATCCTCGACCTTGCCCGAGTCTGCTTCATGAAGAAACTCGAGCTTCTGGAACAGGAGGAATCCGAGGCCAGCGGCAAAGGCAAGGAGGCTGCAGAGGGCGATTCGCCTACCGTCCGGCACGTGAAGGAGCGTCTTGCAGACACTCACGATGCCCTCGCTGAGATTTCTCTCGAGAATGAACGGTACGCGCAAGCCCCCTCAATTTCCCAGCTTTGTCCTAACCACAACACTCATACAGATATCCCAATGCCATTGAAGACGGAAGAACCTCGCTCAAATACAAGCTCGAGCTGTACCCCGAGGAGTCAGAGGTCATTGCTGAAGCTCACTTCAAGCTTTCCCTGGCGCTGGAATTCGCTTCTGTAACAACTGCTGGTGACGATGGCGCAAATTCCAAGCGAGAGGAGATGGACCAAGGCCTGCGAGATGAAGCCGTCAAGGAAATGGAGCTCGCCATCAAGAGCTCAAAGCTCAAGCTACAGAATAAAGAGGTTGAGCTGGCCACTATGGCCTCCCCTGAGGATAACGAGCTGGCACGCAAATCCATCCAGGAGATGAAGGAAGTCATTGGGGACATGGAGCAGCGAGTGAGTCTTTGTGCCTCCCGGTCCCTTTGGGACGTTTTTGAATTCTTTTACTGACCGCCTAGCTCGTCGAACTGCGCAATGACCCCATTGACGCCAAGGATATTCTGGGTGCTGATGCTGGACCCATCGGTGGCATTCTTGGAGCTGCTCTTGGCGAGTCTGCTGCCGAGACCAAGGCCCGTGTTGATGAGGCTAAGAAGACAGCAACTGATCTTAGTGGACTTGTCCGCAAGAAGAACAAAGACGAATCTGCCGAGGTACCTGAAGCTGCACGCGCGCCTGAAGCGGAGACCAACGGCAAGCGAAAGGCAGAAGAGCCCGCTGAAGATACCGAGACCAAGAAGGCCAAGGTGGAAACTTAGGGTCGAGGTCAATGGTATTAGTTGGCTATTATTTCAGCGGGAAAATTAACTCAGGATGGAGTTCAGGGCATTGTCACATTGCGACGGAAGGAAAGGAACGGGACGAGAAGGGTGGGAATTTTGAAGCAGCCAAATGTTACTCTGAGTATGTGGCAAAATGTAAAACTACAGCTCTTTGATGTACGATTAGTTACGCGGGACGCTCGGCACAATGGACGGATTCAACAGGAAAGGTGCGAGCATAACTCATGAGTGAAGACGAGTACAAAACTTGATCTTTTATGCATTAACCAAGTCACTCAAACAGTAATCCACTGTGGACATATGAAACCTATGCAACAAACATGAAAATGCGTTCTTATGAAGAATCGCTCGCAAGCCATGCAAACACCCCATCGTTACTTTTGAAACCCCGAACCAAACTGCAAAAAGGAATAATGCCCCTCGACCATCTACTACAGCTTGAAATTGCCGCTCGAAGCAACCTTGGCAGTCTTTGCCTTCTTGCCATCGACGTCGGTGATCTCTCCCTTGCGGTTGATGACCTTGACGCCTCCCTTCTTGAGCTCGGCGATGGTGTCGCGCTGCATCTTGGCTCTCTTGCTGACAACCTTCTCGCCGTCGACGCCTCCAGCCTTGCGCACGCGCTCTTTCTCGCGACGGCGCCGGCGGGCCTTGTCCTCGCGGGACATCTCCTGGCGGGCGACAGGAAGACCGGCCTTGGTGACGACTTCGCCGTTGGCTGCGTTGTCCGTGGCTCCAGCCTTGTAAACTTCTTGAGGCGCCATGCGACTGCTCTCGCCGGTGACGCCCTGGGCTGTTGTGGGCTGGGCATCCTCCATTGCGACTGTGGCAACGTCCGCAACGACGGATAGTGAGGGTGCTGTGGGCTTGGGTTTGTAGTGCCATGAGCTCAGGGCGTCCAGACGAGCGCTGACATCCTTCCACATCGCCTCAACTTCCTTCTCCTCGCGCTGAAGCTTCTCGTCTGATTGGCTGACATAAGTGTCTGGGTTTGTATTCTTGACGTGCTCTTCCTCGTAGATCTCGGCCAGACCCTTTGTTGCCTTGGTATCATCGAGTTCAACGAGACCACGACGAGTACCTGCGGCTGCACCTTCGGTATCCGGACGTCGGCGAATAACCTCGTCGAACTCTTGAGCGAGAATCCGACGCTTGATGAGGTCCTCAATGCTTTCACTGACCTCAGGAGTGATGACAGGCACGGGCTTGCCAACATGCTCGAAATCGAGATCCTGCTCGAGTAAAGAGTTTACAGGGCGATCAACTGCAGCAGCTTCACCAGAGAGAGTCCACTCACGCTTGGCAACGGATGCAGCCTCAAGCTTGCGGATCTCTTCGGCGAGCTTGGCCTGTCTCCGCTCGTGTGCTGAGCGTCTTGACTTGGGATCCCCGGCGGAAACATCGGAGAGAGCATCGTCTGAATCCTCCTGTTCTGACTCGTCGTCAAAAAGATCTCTGCGAACATCGGCCATGGCTCTTTCAACGTCGGCATCGTTTGGCTGCTCGGGCTGGAACTTGACAGACTTTTTGGGCTTACCGCCATTCGACTTTCGACGCGGCGGCGCAAAGAAGTCCTTATAGTAGACATCATTGGCATTGAGACCGTTGTCGTCGTCATCCACAGGCTCATCCATATCCATGGCCTCATCCTCACTGTCGCCTTCTGGGGCATCGAGAGCCATGTCGCCAAATGTAGGGCCGTCCTCCTCATCGTCATCATCTTCATCTTCAGAGACTGGCTGTCTAGCAGCCTTCTTAGATTTTGAACCTGTTGTAGGGGGAGCCAGAGGATCCGCGTCCCAGTTGATCTCCTCATCGTCGCTTGCTTGATCCGTGTAGGGATCTCCCTTTGCGTCCTGCTCCTCGAAATATTGTGATTGTCGGTTGAAATCGTCGAGTGAGAAGAAACCATCGTTGAGACCGTCGGGATCCGCCTCATACTCTTCAACCGGTCCATCCACTCCCTCGTCTTCCTCATCATCTTCCTGATCATCGTCTCTGCCTTTTTCGATATCCTCTTTATCATCTTCCCAGTCGTCATCTTGGCCATCTTCTTGAGCTTCGTCCACTGATAATTGTTCCTCCTCGTCGTCGGATCCATCCTGATCGCTCTCGTCCTCATCATCGGAGTCTAATTCGAAGCCGTCCTCTCCAAACTCGAGCGTCTTGGAGTCTGATGCGTCAGCGCCGTTAACGGCAACCTCCTTGCGCTCCTCCAACTCTGCCAGCGCCTCTTCTGAGTATTTCAAGACACCACCAATAATTCTCTTGGCCTGCTGCCAAACCTGGCCGGTCTCGAACCCATCGATATAGACCTTGCGCATTTTGAGGACATCCTCGCTATTTGCAGCACCTCTCTTGCGCTTGCGATTTTCCTTTAACCTCTCCTGCTGCTCATCGCCGACTTGTGAGGCGAAACCTTCGAGGGTGTGCTTGACAAGATTGAGAGAATCGGTTGGTATGGAAGCTGTGGGTTGAAGAAAAGCGTGTCGCTTGCCGTCGGCCAGGCTTTCTAACAGGGCCAAGACGTGGCTGTTTGTGAGAGAATCGGGAGCAGCCATTGCGGGAGGCGCGGCAGTCAAGGTATGTGAGGTTGAAGTGAGCGATGGCGACGTCTGGACGGCCATGCTCTGGAGTTTTTATCGGAAGCAGAGCTAATTTGCACTGCTTTTTTTTCTTCTTCTTTTTTCTTTTTTTACCGCGACGATAAATGGTACACAAGAGCCGTCGTATTGCGTGCGATTGCCGTGGCGTGAGATGACTTTGATAAGTCGAAGCTGAAGACGACTCGAGATGAAGCGAAAGCGATTGACGGCAGGAAAAAATTTGGGAGACTTGGGTGAGGCCCCGCGACGAGTGGAATCTGCATTATTTGATTGGCCAATCAGCCCATGTCAAGAATCGCGATAAGAGAGATAAGGCATGGGCCGTCTGAGGAATTATAGGCAGGCACTGCTAGCAAGGAAACGACATGTTCATCATCTACTATACAATAGCAAAAGTTTTCTTTGCTAGTATTGGTATAAGGATATTCGTAACTAAGACGATACCTTATCCCGTAGGGAAAATATAGACAAAGACCTCGATGACTTCTGATCTCTGAGACCTTGAGATAAAATAGCCATTAATTGTTTTTAGTAGGTCAAATATATAGAATGAGATCGACTGATACCTGCTATAGGTTTTTCTTGCATTATCTAGGTTCCGCGGATCTTGTTCTTATAAAATTGCATTTTCTCATGTTCTTCAAGGAACCTCAGGTTATTAGCAAGACAATGATGCAAAACTAGATTGAGGACGAATAACAAAACGAACCGTTGAAAGGTCGGAGCCAATTATTGAGTCATATTGTCCTTTTCTTCTTCTTTTTCCTATATAACGGAATAACAAATCAGTAAAGAAGTACTGTCTCTAGTTCACTAGCAAGTTTTAGTGCGATCACGACTCGCATCATCTTCGCCTCCTTTGTCTTGACATGAGAAGACTTTTAAGCGCTTTGCTCATGGCATCTTTAGTTTCTATCTAAATCTTGGAGACGTGAATACATGCATATCGTACATAAAAACCCTGGAATATTGCGGTTCCTTTTGAATGTGGTTCGCAGGTTGTTAATCAAGCCTGTAGAGTCTATTTAAAGCTAGAGAAATGGCCTCTACCACTTCAAGATCTGCACCCCTGACGCTGTGTCACTGTCGTATCCTATTGATTGTGATTATTCCCTATTAAATCGATCAGCTGGGATCTGATGGATCTAGTAGCGTGTGTTATTGCGTCCCGTTCGTTCTAAAGGCATCTGGAAGATGCGCTTCTTGGAGATGTGGGTATTTCTTGATAACCACTTTGGTTCGACATAAAGGGACATTCGCCCGTCAAAATCATGTACAGTAGAGCAGATACTTACTCGTTTTAAAAACAGATGCGGATATGGTGACCTCAAGAGTGCTTGCTGCTGTATTGACTGCATCGAGCTTCTTTGTTGCTGAGGCTGGAAAATGTGAACCACACCCTCACCTTGAGTATACATCACCTTTGCCATGCATCTCAGATGCCTCAGCAGTGATAAGTTCCAAAACTGGAACCATTCAGAGTCTTGATGTCCCATATTCAACAGACAGTTCAAGTTCTACCGGTGCTGGCGAGGTTTTACCCCTAGACTCGAGAAAGAAGTACTAAGTCTGGTTCTTATATACTCCTGTATCTGACCCTGATCAAGATTGGGGTTTATCCTTCATAACCTCCACCCAGAAACATGGCCATGCCCACAACGAGAAAGTATTTGTTTCGAATGGCGCCCCTTTTCAATATGTTCAGCGCACTGCGATCTTCCAAGGAGCAATGAGCGGCCACCTCTATGCCTTTATCAGAGTTAACAGCCAGGCTGTGGTTCGCTATGTAGCTATTGACGACATCTTTGTGGGCGAATACAAACCAACCTCTGCTGCGCCAACAGAGAATACTAGTCTTTGCGGTGATACTCACTGAAATTTCAACAGTAATGGCCTAAATCATACAGCCATGTCGATGTTCCAGGGGAGCGCCGAGATGTGTGCCCGAACATGTCTCGAGGATGCGAGCTGTGTTTTATTTGGCAGGGCCGTTTCCCAATATTACAAGAACTGTTACCTTTCATCGATGCCCATGGAGAGCATGGGCATTTCGGCTAGTGATAGAGGAATGAAGTTCTATGATCAATCGTGCGGGCAATGCTCTCAGCTCGAATTCTTGCCTTATTAGTTCTTGATGGATTGATATATTTCATTTACAGAGGGCAAGTGGACTGTCGTACAAGACAGTAGTGTCAGACAATATAGTGTAGAGTAGCTGACTCGCCCTGGTCACTTCAGCATAGCCCTTTCAGAGGGAAACTTTGACAAAACCTGAATCTCGGTCTCGGTGATTAGGACTTGCTGCTCCAGCTTGACGCCCTGTGTGTCGCCCTCCTTGTCAATGTAACTCTTAAAGTAAAGTGCCATGCCCGATTCGATGACACCTTCATAGCCAGCATCTGAGAAATATCCTCGACGATGCAAATACGACACTGCCCCGTAAGTCCATAGACATGTGCCGAGACAAAATATCGGTTGGCCCAATACTGCTCAGGAACATCCCACGCGAGATCTGCATACTCGCGAAAGGTCAACCCCGGTCTGAGGATACTCATGTCGTGATTTAACTGTGCAAGGGCAGTTCTGTATAGCTCCTTTTGCTGCTCAGTGGGAGGATCTAGAGACTAGGCCAGCGTAAAACGTTTGTGAGAAATCAGAGTAGTATCCATGGCAATCGACTACGTCTGTGTCTAGAGCCACGAGGTCGTTCTTTTGGATGACATAACTCGCTGACTCCTGGAACCAAGGGCTCGTTCGTGGGACAGTGCTGAGGAGTCGAGTCTCGATATAGTCTCTATTCTGTTCAATTACAGCTTTGTGCATGACTGATCAGAATTGATTCTCCGTAAGACCTGGCACGATTGCATCGCGGAGTTTGCCTACAGCTACCTCTGTTGCGCGCAGAGATGCCACAATGTATTTGACCTCCTCGGGCGATTTGATAGTCCTTGCCATCTCTATGGCTCGTTGAGCATCCACAATGTTGAGGCCGAGTTCCTGAAGGGCGATAGCAACGTTTGCATTTATATGCTCCAGCTCAACTGTGGCACTCCGGTTCCCAACAAGACTCTCGATCAAATGAGCCATCTCTTGTGCCCATTTACTCTCCTTATCGTGGATCTTTGGGCCGCTGCTCGTGAACGTGACAGACTTTGCTGAGCAGACTTCATCGACAGCCTCGTAGCCTTGGGCCAAGTGAGGGCAGCCCGTCAACTCAAACATGATGGATCGAATGGCCCTAAGGAGAAGATACCGCGTGAGAGGGCTCCGTGCTATGGGGACTTACATGTTACGAGTACCAGTCGCATAACGGATGTTGACGGGATCTCTGATGATGGCAGCTTCGAGGCCATACTTGACCATCTGGCTTCCTGTACGATCAAGACTATAGACGAACTGCCTTGAGATTTATCTCCTCACTCTCAGGGGTCTCGATCCAAGAGAACCAGGTCTGGCAGATCAGTTCTCTTAGCATGCCAATCAAAGTTTGCCATCGTGGTATTCGAGACCTAGGGAGTTATTTTCTTGCCCTGCCCTCTCCCCTTGAACTAGTCTTATAGGAAACACCATCCTTGCAGAGAAGAGGGCTTCGGATTCATAACCCGACCCCAAAGCAAGCACATGTACTACCCAAGACTGTATTGTGGCTCCTGTAATTTTCTTTCGGATTGGCTTGTTCCAGCAAGACACGCTCACTTGGCCTGTTGGTGGTAGAACCAGATATGTTTCCTCCTCACCATCACCATCACCATTCACCACAGAGGCCACACAAGTACCTCTGATAGCTTTCTACCCCTTCAGTCTACGCATTGGAGTCGCGTAGAACTAATTGAAAGCACATAGCAGCATAATTTCTTTCCGAGAGAACCCGGAGACCAAGTATTAGACATGGCTCAATCACGTTAACCTCTGACGATACCATATGCTAAGGTATAACTGAAGCTACGGGTTCCTTTCTCGAAGCCAACTCCCAGTCTCTCTCACGCTTAGCCGGACCTTATCTCTAAATGCACATCAGAGAGTAACTATCCTTTGTGAACCCTCGAGGCCACCCCGGAAATAACACAGATACAAGATACATATACAGTACCAAGAGCCACCCAGCAGAAGTTCTTCGCCACCAAAATCAAAATCAAAATCAAACAAAGAACCAACCACGAACCCAAACTTATGCCACCGAGAAGCAAAACGGCATATTGTACATGGTTCAACTTCGTAGGATGCTCAAGTGTTGGAACGACCGGATAATTTCAAAGTTCCATAGATGATGGCAGGGGCTGATGCAGAATCAGGATGTATTTGAATATCACTGGCATTTAGGTACGTAAGACACACCCGGCACCATGCTCAAAGATAAAGTCATGCCAATGACAGTTCAAGCCAGATTTGAATGCTTGCCCGTGTTTGCGTACCGAATGGATCCTAGGTGTATAAAGCTGTTTGCATCATGCAGATACACATGCATCTTCTCACACATAGACTTGCTCTCGCCTAAACTCAAGATCGAGGAAATCATGATCACCTTTGACTAGGATATTTATCCAGGCTCATGAATGAAGCCATGGGGAATATCAAATCATGAATTTGCAGTATCGTGTCAAAGCAATTACCAGCCTGACTAGCCCATGGCATGCATCCCTCAACCCATCATGTACATCAACACCATAAACCAGGTCGTTACTCTCACCCGAATTCCCATGCCGCCAGCGCCAACTATCATCCCATGCCATTCCCAAATGAGACGACACCAAGCCACGATTTCTCATCATAAATCCAGGCATAGCCGTGTCAGGCGGTATTCCAATCAAAAGCAGCCAAAGCCGAACCCACGTTAAAAGATATAGAATAACAGTGCTCGAAAAAGAAAGGAGACAGATAGAGAGAAGAAAAAAATGCAATAATTAGAACAGAGAAGCCTGCATTCATCTCCAGGAAACAGCAGGTCAACAAGCAGACCCTTTAAACGCCTCGTGTCGCGGGATTCCAGCCGCTCTCACCGACCAGAAGCCTAACCGGGCCTCACCCTTCCTACTAAGCAAGTGGCATGTCGAAAGAAAAGAGCATAAGGCAAGAATGCTCGCAACATACAAAAAAAGCGAAGCAAAAGTCGTGTGCTATTTAGCTTCGTTCGTCTCGATTTGTTGGTATCGAGCAACCATAGTCAGGATTAGGATAGTGCTGAATGTTGAAATAATGCAGCAAATAATGATCTTGAAGAGACGCAGCTGATGCTCGGTTTCGAACCGAAGAAGCTGTTTCTCGAAGAACCGATCTATCATGACGATTTGGATCGAATCGACCCTAGATCTCCATACGACCCGCGACATCATCGCTCATAGACCTGTCAGGACTGCTATCGAGCATATCCATATCCTCGATATCCTCGTCGAAGTCTTCATCTGAATAGGCAACGAGATCTCCGTTCTCTCCGCGATTCCAGAGAAGACCGTCGTCATTGAGCTCCTCGTCGTCCTCATTATATGGCACTAACTCAGCATCTTGATCACCAAGCCAGTAGTTGGCGCGTTTCTGCGCGCCAGCTGATTCCAGATCCCGTTGGTTGCTGTGGTTTCTGGCCAGATTTGTGGGTCGGAGAGTTGGGCTATGAGACGAGATAACTGGCACAACGCGCACGTAAAGATATGCCACTCTTTTCAAGGTGCGGTTGAAGAAGAAGTAGTGTGAAGCCCAGATCGCACTCTCGTCTTCTTCAAAAGGGTCGCTCTCGGGGTTGTAGCTGAAAATAGTACACTCGTTGAGGTGCATCTCCTTGTCGATCAATGACCAGCATTGGGGGCCCCATATCGAGGTTGTCTCACTGCCTAGCGAGGAACCGAGGGATTTGGGTTCGAAGTTAGGTCTTACGTTCTGAAGAATTGAATCGAGGTTGACCATGACGCGACGCAGGTTTCTC
This sequence comes from Fusarium brevicatenulatum, assembly GCA_013363135.1. NCBI lineage: Eukaryota > Fungi > Ascomycota > Sordariomycetes > Hypocreales > Nectriaceae > Fusarium > Fusarium brevicatenulatum. Next base: position 61,749 of record JABEEJ010000336.1, on the reverse strand, counting down.
TCGCGTTTGAAATCATTGGGTCGAAGGACATGAGAGAAATCGTAGTGTGGGTGACTCGCATTCAGCGTCGCGATAAGGTATGCAAATGTCTTGCGACTCGAGAGCTCAGACAAGGGGCCGAAAGCACTTGAGTGTGAAAATAGCTGCATGCTCGGTGATGTAGCAAGCATGTGAGCGCGCTCAGGTGGTGATAGGCTGGCGCCGAGCTTGAGCAGGGCTTCGTGTTGCGAGTTTAGATCGTTGTCGATGTTTTTGTAGAGCTTCTTGTCGGAACCTGTTGATTTCGTCGTGTAGAGATCGCACCCGCCTGTCACGCTACAGTCGGGTGTGTTGAAGTTCAGCGCGCTCGTCACCGCTTCGAAGTCTTGTACTGGTAGATACTGCATGTGCGCGTTAGCATGTGCCGGACGAGGGGTTCCTCCGCGGGGTCCCGGGGCTGCTGACCTTCATCTTGAAAGCGGAAGAGCACTTTGGGGTCGATTCTGTGGTGGGAATGTCGCGGTGTTGATGCGCTGGACCGTGAATGCGTGATGCGACTGACTGATTGAGGGAGCAGTCAAGGGAACAGATTGCGTCAGCGTGGAGTCGCGGTGGGCCGGAGTCGGAAGGTGACAGTTGTCGCGATATGGGAAAGATGGCGGTAAGCGTGCGATGGCCGATGTCATAAAACACGATGTCGAAATCGGTTGCGACAATCGATAATGCGGCGATATGGGGTATTGATGATTGAGGAGAAAGAGGGGGATAATAGTGTGAGGGTGAGGATGAGGATGATTGAAAGTGGGCGGAAGGAAGTCGGGAATTAACGATCGCCGGAGTCAGGAGCAGGTACAGTTCGGGAGGGGCGAGGTCAGGAACTTAAATCGCACTGGACAGTAATCGGCGGCAGATTCGTTGCTGTAACGTTGAGAGATACAGTGCAGCCGGCAAGGACCCTGAGGATCTAAAAGACCGGAGATAAAAAGAGATTGGTTGGCGATGACGGGAGATAATAATAGGCACTGATCAGATTGGACAGGAGATTGCCGAGAACCTGGTCGATTCAATTGACGATGAAAGGGGGGAGATTTTGGATAGAGATAAGCAAGTAACAGGGTTGAGGTTGAGGTTGAGTTGGTTAATACATCCATGTGAATAAGCAATAAGCAAAAAGATAAGGTAGGAACCTGGTTAGTTTATGAGATCAAGGAAACGGAAACACATGATGACTGATTGAGGGGCCGTAATTGACAGGATGGATATGGATGGATAGGCTTTGGGTTGATGGAATTGGCCGGCTTCGGGATAGAATGGGATGGCCTGTTGGACTGTCTGAGGTTAGTTAGCGGATGAACGGTAACTCTGTCTCTCGCTTGCATTGCGTTCTCGTCAAACAAAGACATTTGAGTCCACTCAAATCTGGTGTGATCCTTTGCTGCAGCCAGCCACGGGATCTCAAGATCAGTCACTTTTGCTGAGAGCTGAATTGAGCTGGCGTGAGCTTGGGACCGGCCCCGGCCCTGGTCCGGCCAATGTTGAAGAATTCCGGGGATCGCGCCAGTTCTCGGTACTGCCAATTAAGCCATGGATATGAACGGGAGCCAAGAGACCCTCAACAAGCCTCATGCTTCATCCTTTGGCTCTCATGAGACAAACCTCACGGACTCTGTTTTGATCAATTCTTCAGTGCCAACTTACAATCCAATCGTTTTGCACATGCCCTTAATTACGATCTGTTGTTCGAAGACCCGAATGTGTAAGTTTGGCGTATCGTAATAGGGAGAATGCTCTCACGGCGACTCCACGCGATTGATCAGCGATAGCGAATGGGGCTGAACTCCGAAACCACGCGCTTCAGTCGACCGCTATGATGAAATAGCCCATTCCCTCTCGTGGATGGACTAGATCCATCTGCAGTCACCGTCTAACGTCAGTCGGAAATTGGAGAAACAGGAAATAGGAAATAGAAACAAGCATCTGAGGTCAATCGTTTTCTCTTGATTCCAGTTGCGGGCCGAGGTGTTGCGACTGAGCAGTGCGGTTGATTTCGGCTTGAGAAGCACAGGAGGTGACTCAACGTGCCAGGCTGACCATTTTCAGTGGGACACAGCCTCTGACGACGATCATTGCTGTTGTTCAAGGCTCGCTCTCCTCTCACTGTTGCGTCGACGTTCGACCGATGACGGGGCGAAGACCGGAGACAATCTCTCTGCGCTGCCCGTCATAGCTGTCGCAACACCTCGCCCACAGGCCTCATCTCTTGATACGAAAGAAAGTGGTTTACCACCGTCAAAGATCTACAAACAGGACCAACACGGTCAGAGACTCCCAAAACACCATCTGCGCCTATTCCCACGATGTAAACATGCGTGTCCTCTCTTCCCATCGAAGAGATGCTCAGCCGCCTGAGACTTTCCCATTACAGAATTCCTGACTCCTTGAGCGACGCCAATACTTGTTCGTCGGCCTGTTGAACCAAAGTTAATTCTCGGCCAGTGAATATACTGCAACTCGTATGAAAACGCTTGGTAGGTATTGGTCGATCGCCTCAATCCGACGCTTCGGGAGCGGTGTCGAATTGATGTTGGGTAGCAATTAAAAGGCCGTCAAGGAGGTTTACATAATCTTTGTAACTTCGTCCTCGACCTTGTTGGAGGCTTGGCGTCAGCTGTCTTGCGACGATTTGGCGGGTGGATGGGTGGGTGTAGGTTGCCGGGCTATCACAAAACCTCATAGTTTATCAAGCTGGTCATGACTTACCTCCATATCTTCAAGGGAGTCCTGCTGGCCGATGCAGCGAAGAACATTCTTTTTGCTCGTTTCCTGCAGCTCGCCGGCGAGGAGGATTTCGTCGAGAATATAGTATGCTTTGGTGAAAGAGAAGATGATGTCGAGCTCGCAAACGTTGCCGTAGTACTTGTCCATCTGCTCGACATATCGATGGATAATTTCGAGGGTGATCAGCTCGTTATCTTCGGAGGAGCATCCGGCAATGAAGAAGAGTGATGCATATCGGCGATAGACAATCTTTGTATCTACATTGATAGTTAGCTCAATCTCATCAAAACAAAGGGGTTACGAAACCGACCCTTATATTCTAGAAAGTTGCACATGCGCGTTCTTCGAGCGAGCACAAGCTGAGATACATCCTTGACGATCTTGGCCTTATCCTTGGGGGATAGTGTTGTGAACCATTTGGCGAGACGCTGTCATGACTAGTCAGTGCTGTTGAAGCTGCCCATGTGAGTAACCAAGACACACCACTTTGCCCTGACGGGATAGGAGAATCAGATATCTGCAGTTAGCCCTCGGTCAGCAGGCGGGAAAAGTTGGTATGCCACGGAGAAGCATACTGAATGGCCATGATGGTCTATCGAGCCTGCTTGGAGGCGTGTAGATAAAAGGCAAGGAGAGGTTTCGAAAGATGACGGAGGAAGCAATTCTGGCTTCAAGGTGGACACGGAAGCAATTTTGGCGGGTTGGTGACGAGTTGGCGGCTCAGGTCAACAAGCCCAGTGATGAAGTGAGGTAAGGAGGTCCAGGCTCCAGCCAATCCGCTACCTGCTGGGCTCAGGCTAGGTCTGGATTCCCCTCAGCGCTGACTGGGCTGGGAATCTAGGGAGTCAGCGGGTCACTTCAGTGGGTATCTACACTGAGTTACTATATCGATGGGACGGGAAGAGAGCGCCAGGCGCCATCTTAAGGTTACCTTAACATAAGTACCTTAGTAGATAAGCTAAAGTTAAGGAGAGTTACCTATTCTCTCAAGGCTTCCATACTTGTATAATACTATCCAATCCGATCCTGTCTCTAATAAAGAAGTTAAAAGGTAATTGAACCAGTCAATGCCATTGTAATTGGCACCCACTACATAATTCTGCACATTACAAGGAGGCCCATATAGTGCCGACATACGTTACTGTACCTTAGTTTATAGATAAGGTAGGTAGGTAGGCACATACTTAAACCCCACCCACGTACAAAGAGAATGATAAAAGAATCTTCGACGTTAACGTGAAAGAAATGGTAATGGGTACCATGTCATCAATTGGCCATCTCACTTGTTAAGCACGCGACTATGCGCTCGTACTGATGTCAGGTCCCAAACCTTTCAGGGCCATTCAGAGCCAGCCTCCTCCCACTCACTGCTGTCCTGTAATAATGATTCGATATTTGCAGCCATGACAAACGTAAATACAGTAGAATCATTACACAAACCTCAAACTTCGCTTGTGATTAATAACTGTGACCTCAAATAATTAGACATTACTAAGCTACCTAGGTTTCTATCTGCCTTACCCCACGTATTTCAGCAGTGGGCGCGCCTTGGGATAGACCAGGTATTTTGGTCTGCAGGTTTAATACTGGCGTGTCCGAGTTTACGCCTCGAAGACCCCGACGGCGAAAATTTCCCTCTTGTCTACTAAAATTCTCTCCTCGAACCATTCTCTTCTCATTTGTTTGTTGGGATTAATCCTCTCTTATTTTAGTATTATAACTATCTCACATAATTTCGCCATGACGAGACTTATTCTATCTACTGCGTATGTATCTATCTCACCTCTCTGCACTTTGAATGGATGCTTACAAAACCCCTCTCGACAGCAATGTCATGTTGGCAGGCCCCTCCATCATCCGCAAACCCGGCAACAACAGATCCAACCTCGAACTCGTCAATTCCCTGCGTGACAACATCGCCGAAGCTCAGCGCGACTATGCGATCGATACGCAAGAAACAAACGGCTTCACGAACGGTGACACGCCCAAAGGCAAGCACGCAACCGTCGACCTCTGGACTGAACAAGAAGGCGATGCGCTGTACGTTCCTCGCATTAATTGGAACGCCGCTGGCCTCCAAGAGGAACCCAGCCAGTATGAGATCACTGTCAAGTTTTTTGTTCTCCCGGGTATGTCAGTAGCTGCTCGGGAACAACACGTCAAAGAGGCTCTGGACTTGGTCCGGAGAGAACTCGGCATTCAGACCATCGACCTCTTGATTGTATCCTTTCCTGGCATTTCGTTTGAAGGAAACTGCGAATGGGAAGCGGATAAGACCAATGCCCAGCAGGGCAATCTTGAAGAGGAGCTTGCGACTTGGAAGGTGTTTGAGGGCCTACACAAGCAAGGCCTAGTGAAGCGTCTTGCTGTGGCCGAGTTTGGCAGCGAGAAACTTGGCGCATTTATCAAGCGTGCGAGTGTCCGGCCCGTCATCGACCAGATCAACCTGCGAAACTGCTGCGATGTTCCGCCTCCGCTCAAAAAGCTAGCTGAGGAAGAAGGCGTGGAATTGCATGTTCACAACGACTGTATCGATATTCTTCCGCACGGCACTCTTCGAGAACTTCTTAGCCACGGGCCCAAGGGTGCAGGTCTTCTTGCTGATCCCGGTAACAGCGGTGCGGGTTTGACCGGAGAGATTGTCCCGGAATGGGTAGTGCGATACACGGCATTCGTACAGGATCGAGGCGTCATAGAGAATAAGGGATATTTCGCTGGAGCGGAGCTGGTGGCACCATAGTTGGACAAATTCATTGACGGCCGGGAAAGAGGTGAAAGACAGAGAAGGAGACAAAGGAAGATGAACCACTGGGTTACTGGCATATTGGATCTTCAAGCCACATAAGATGGAATGTAGTGGCATCGCTTGTCCGTTTGGGGTTTTTTTTCTTCCTTTTTTTTTTGTTTTGCAAAACAGCGAGCATCAGATACACGGAGTTTAGACATCATGGTAGGGAAATTGGCTGCATGACGGCTTTTCTGTTTTTCTTTTTGTTTACCCAAGCATGCTTCGTTTGCGGCCTCTCATCCGCACGTCTTCTAGTTTCTTGAGAACAATCTTGGCCTGTTTGAAGGTCTGGCCATAGGCTTCAAGCACCTCTGGAAAGAGGCACTCTGCTCTTGGATGTGTGCTACCGAATGCTCTCTCCAGAACGTAGAGATCCACTGCTCGGTCTTCGTCTGATATACTCCCACTCGCCAGACCCAGATCGATAATAACCAATTCTCCGTGTAAAGCATTGTCATCTTGGGGGTTAGCTGGGGGTTGCAACATCATGTTGCTTGTGGTCAAGTCACCATGGACGATGCCGACCTTGTGCATGTTGCCAATAGCGGTACCGATCCTTCGCATGAGGTCCTTCAGCTCAGCATCGTTCTCTATGCCTTCAGTTCTATTTCCGAGCCGCTCATTGATGCTCTTCCGAACAGGACCTCCGGATATCCATTCCAGCATCAACCACCCAGCAGATTCATCCACAGCATAAACAGCTGGTACACGGACCCCATCGCGGCGACACTTTGCAAGAATGCGAGCTTCCGAAAGTATCCGGTGTTTCGTGAGCCGCTGATCAAGAATCGGGTGACGCCAGGGCTTGGGAGGGCGATACTTGAGGGCGCAGGGAATATCGGGTAATAGGTAAGTGGTTTTGTAGAGGCGACCCTCGGCACCTTGGGTGATGAGGATTGGCGGGGTCGACGCGGGGTATTCGAGGATCTTTGGGAGGGGAAACTGGTGCGCTTGCGGCGCGGGGTCGGCCGTCACCGTCGCCGTAGTCGTCGCCATGAGCAGTGGAGGTTTGTAATATTGTTGATGGTTATTGGGAGTAGGGGGACGAGGGTGGTAATAGAGAATACAGAAACAAGCGATATCAGTGGAGAAAGATCTGATGATTGTGATAAGCTGCAAGACTGGCGCAGGTACAGGGCATCGATGAAGTCAGTGGGATGTCAGAACCTTGCCTGAGGGACAAGGGAGAGGAGAGAAGAGGAATAATTTCATTGGCACCACTTCGCTCACGCCTTCAACGGCCCGCGAACTTTTTACTGGGTGCCGTGCCATACTGACAGCGGCTAAAACCTTCAGTACCTAACGAATCAAGTTTATTCCGACTTACTGTATGACAACGTCAACCCAGCCAACTTCTCTTTACCCCTCCCTCCATGAACTTGAATCGCCGGGGAATGCGTTGTTCAAAATATCGGATCCAGCACATACTGTACTAGACGTCTTTCATAACTTTCATCTCAACAAATTAATGTCTTTCAGCTCATTTTCTCCTCCTCAAGCCCTAGGCTTGATCCACCATGGAAGGTACTACCCTTCTCCTAACCCTAATTCCAGACCCTCGATATCCATGCTTCTATGGGCTTGGGCGCTCTGAGGATCCAAGACACTACTCAAGTAAGCCTAGCATAGTGTCATGCAAGAATTGGTCACATCCAACCGATGGTGATACTCAACCTGCAGATGAACCCACTCGGAATGCAATCCATCCGCCAATGCAAGGTGAAAACCCGCTGGACGGTTCGGCAGCGCAGCATTAGTTTTTGGATACTGCCAATCTTGAGCAGGCTTGTGGTGCATCCTCTTAAACCATGACATTGACAAGTTGTGATGGCTACGTATCGTTATTGAGGGTTTGTGTAAACCACCATCAGTCAGCATCACCAGATACCGTATTGACCGTTTCTTCCGCCCGGCACTTCCGCGTACATCGCCATCACGGTACCTCATGCTTACCCATTCTTCAGTATGGGCCATGCAAAGTAGTATCAGTCAGACAACTACAACGCCATCAAGTCGCGCATCGCATCCCACTGGACTGGCCATGACCATGTGATGACTGACTGACTTGAATACCCTGCCCTGTCTCTCTGGGCTATCGTTAGTTGCAGATGCACCTGCAGGGGGGGTGCTCTTCTCGATCCCCAGCCATCTGCACCAAGTGGTCCAGCACGAATATGGAAGCTCGGCTTGTGTACGTATGAGCCTAGAAATTAGGTGCCTCTGTTACTAAGTTAGTTAATTAGAGCGCACACAAACGCGCGGGTTCTCTTTGATAGGTTAAGATACCGCACTGGACGGCATGATTGTTGGGGTTGTTGAATCTGGCTGCGCTTGCGCTTGTTCTTCCCGTCGTCATCGCTCGTGTCCCTTGCCTTTCTCCTGCATATTGTGTGCGCCTCTTCCCCTTCTCTCCCTTTTCTCTCCCACAAACACACAACTCCCCAAGGACCATGCGTGATAGCTTCACCCTCCGCCTCGACTCGCCATCTAGACGCTCTGCTCAACCATGGCCGAGTTCAATCTCCTCCAGTGGGCTATCATCCTCATTCTGATCGCTGTCATTCTGTCCCTCATCGTCCTCGTCCAGATCATCTCCTCTTACACGGCCGCGTACCAAGCGGCGCCGCTCGAAATTGCAACATTTCTTGACACTGCCGACTTTTCTGTGCAGGAGAATGAGAGCTATGATCGTGACGTCGCAAAAGTGCAGCGCCTTGATGATAAGATACGCTTGACACGGCTCCTAAGGGAGATTCAGAAGACGGGTGATGATTTGCGCGAGGATATCAATGGTGTGGTGATCGAAGAGGACACCACCAAGCTAAAGACTTCCGCCAGGCTGTTGTGGGCGTCGAAGCGATCGAGGTTAGAGGATCGGGTTCGTAGACTTGACATGCTACGCATGCGCTTCCTTGTCGTTTATATGGGCGTTGTCGCATCACAAACAAGCACCACTACTCATGAGAAACCCTCTGCGCCGCCGCCTCCGCCGCCTCTACCTACGGCAAGGGATATGGAAAAATCACCAGTTTTTAGAACGCCAACCCGTCCTGCTTTTCCTAGAGGCTTAATGGAGGGTATCATCAACCGTCCTCCCTTGCGCAGTTTGACTACCCAGGCTCTCGTTAACCACCCAGAGCCAATACCAAAACCTAGCCGTAAGGGCTGGGCGGGAGTTGTTCAGGAACTACAAACATCGCCTAAAATGCATCAGCGTCATGCTTCAATTGAGCGCGCAATGTCAAGGTCATATTCTAAGTCGCCATGATCTCGAAGCATCGGTTTGGTCCTAAACTTCATGGTTTTCTTTTCATTATGGTTTCTGGTCACAGGCCACGGCATAACTCTTACAGGCTGTCAAGTGCAACGATACAGCATGGACATTGCACGATCCTCATTACACGGCGTTCTTAGTGCGGCCAGGAGGCCGCCAACATATTTACAAAACAGCATAGTGCGGCATGACAGCGGATACTCACCACGACCACAGGAGGCATGGTTGAATGAGCAACGATTAACGACGGGACGGTTTGGCGAGGATGAGGCCTTGGGGGCTTTGTTCATGAGGAGTTTGGTTCCTTAGTTTCACTTCACTTCTGTAGATGGGATGATACCCCTTTCCCGCGACCTTAAGTCGTGGTATTTCCTTAGCACGGTTGCTTTTGTCTTATTCTTAACACTCTGTTCGCTTTTTGTCTTATGAATCACTATTCATGATTGAGACATGCTTCTTATTTTTTTCAATTTGCTGCTGTTCCTGGAAATTGGCAGGAAAGAACTGTTTATCAATGACCAGAGATAGCTTCGGGGCCGGTACCATTTCTCTCCCCGACTGCAGCATTGTTAGTTATAGTTAGACACGAGACGAATTCATGATGTTGACCTACCGTCAAGTGCAACCAAGAAACGGCTTACACAGTTGTAGCATGCAACCTGTTGGTGTAAGGATAAGTTTGATGGCTCCAGAGGGACAAGGGACTGTCTTACCGTTGCTGTGATTTCCACAATTTCTTGTTCGTTGAAATACTCACGTAGACGATCAAACGTCTCATCCTTGACTTGAACGTTCCTCGTCATCTCATCCGTGTACAACAGCACAGCCCATTGCTTCTCTGATAGCTCAGCAGGCCGCTCACCAAGTTCCTCGCCCTTGATGGCCTCAAGTCCAGCCTCAGACACACTACCCTTGACAGCTAGCGGCGCATGGTGCTTCCATTCGTACCAGGCCTTGTTGCACACAGCAATACGTGAAATTGCAAGCTCTCGGATGTCGTCGCTTAGTGAGGTCTTGGTGCGGACGGCGCCGAGGAATGAGTTCCAGCCATCAGCAACGTGAGGGGAGTGAAGAAGAGCTAAATCCAGAGATTGGAGAGGCCGAGGGGCGCGGCGCTCTTCTATGCGCTTTACAATGGCGGCATGCTCATCAGACTTGGTCTCAGGAGGGTTGGATACGTAAGGAACACGCATGATGGCAGATAGTATGGTCTAAGTCGATATGAATACGATAGTGCTTAGAGATAATGTGACCGGAGGGAAACTGAGAGTTTTATAGGTTACAGAGTAGATGAGGTTGAGAAAACAGTCTGTGGGAAAAGTTACGTGAGAGGTATGGTATTCGCGTTTGGTTATATGTTCACCCGGGCATGCGCGGGGTCGGGTTTGAATCGCAACTCCCGACTCCACTTCCCGAAAACCGGCGCCGACACACGGAGGTTAATTCCGGCATTTCTAGATTGTGCGGGTGTGAAAAGCAGCGAGTCTGACAGCTCCCGGAAAGAATATAAAGAAGGTTTCCGTACCACAATCAAGTCTTTTCAGGTTGGATATATAAGGATTGGAGATTTCATATTCATTCCGCGGTTTCGATCGAGGTGCATTCATGGTGGAAAAGCGGCTCCTCTAAACCTCGGATACTGAGTGAGGTCGGAATTCAATCGAGACCATTAATCGAATTTCCATAGGTCTAGCACTGTGGTTGGACCTCAATGGGTTACTACGGAGCATGTACTGAGCTGGCTGAGCTGATGGTTGGATAACAACTGTGTATGCTCTATGCTTGTTCTCAAATACTCTTGATCTTCTTCACTCATGTTTTCAAAGACACGAGATGAGAAACGTGATCAAATATAATATTTCATTTTTACCGTTTTACCGTCCTAAATAGAATACAACACTGGCGTTATTCCACACTATTCACTACAAGGCTATGTGATCTAAGGTGAGAGGTGGGTGTTACGAGACAATGGCTGCGTTCAAGTTTGGGACTATAGTCAAGTATAAAGAGATCGAACTTACACATATGGGGCGCATTCTAAAAGAGAGTGAGCCACAAATGCCCACGTCTTTGGGAGAATTTGTGTTCATCGTTACGAATCATCATCTCAAGATCCCTATTGCTAGACTTGGTTGCTCCACCAACTCAACTCCGTTTAGGCGGCGGTCTCTCATCTCTTGGAACTTGCCCGCTTTTCACATATTCAATAAGAAGCAAATTTATAAGAACAAGAAAGGCTGAACAGGCCTGAAGAAAACCCAAATTGTTAATGGCTTGGATACTGCCCTGCCACAGTTACTTCATCAGGGTGTGAGGTATTCGTTCACCATACTTAGCACCTTGAATAAGGCACACCTACCTAGGTACTAACGTTAGGTTAGGTAGCTTACTTGCATCAGTCACCCAAGGAACGCGTTGCGGGACATCACGTGATAGGGAGCTCCAGCTTGGATCATTAACGCGACCTCACTTTTTCTCGCGTCGTCGCAACCTCCCGTCATCAGCTCTTTATTCCTTCAGCTTTCCCCCGTCACTCTAGATCACGATTCCATCAGAAACGATGGCCGAGATCAAGATTGACAGCAAGCTCTTCCAGGAGCGCATCTCCCACTTTGTCACTGCCTGGAAGAATGACCTGCGCTCCAAGGATGGCCTGTTCAACGGTGCTCAGTCCCTCATTGTGATGATGGGCAAAGTTGAAGAGATCCCCGAATTCCACAAGAACAATGCGATTCACGTATGCGATCCCACGGCGACTCGAATCGAATGCCAGATGCATGTGCTAACAATATCTTAGTTCTGGCTTCTTGGATACGAGTTTCCGACGACCCTTATGCTGTTCACCCTGGACACGTTGTACATCCTCACAACAGCAAAGAAAGGTGCGACCGCATTTCTGCCTGCGCGAATGACTCATACTAAAGTCAATTCTAGCCAAGCATCTCGAACAGCTGAAAGGGGGCCGATTCCCAATAGAAGTCCTTGTGCGAGGCAAGGATGCCGCCGAAAACGAGAAGCTCTTCATTAAGCTTGCCGACAAGATTAAGGAGGCAGGAGTAAGTCGTCTTAAGAGCCATTGTCGTTCAGTTCTAACAAATGCATTTCAGAATAAGGTTGGCACCATTGCCAAAGACACCTCCCGAGGACCCTTCGTCGACGAGTGGAAGAAGCTCTTCAACGATCAGTGCAAGGATGTGACCCAGGTCGACATTTCCGCCGCCCTTTCTACCTACGCCTTTGCCGTAAAGGACGAGAGCGAACTCCGAGCCATGCGAACCGCCTCCAAGGCTTGTGTTGCCTTGATGACCCCCTACTTCCTCGACGAAATGTCCAATATCCTCGATGCGGAAAAGAAAGTAAAACACTCCGCACTCGCCGACAAGGTTGACAAGAAGCTCGACGACAACCAATTCTGGAAGACAGTCGAGCTGCCTAGCAAGGGCAAACTTCCCTCGGACCTCGATCCCGCTCAGCTGGACTGGATTCTGGGACCTTCGATCCAGAGTGGTGGCAAGTACGATCTTCGATTTGCCGGTGAACCCAACGACGAAAACCTACACGCAAATATCATCATTGCCGCCATGGGGCTTCGGTACAAGTCGTACTGTTCTACCATCGCCCGAACATACCTCGTCGACCCCAACAAGTCTCAGGAGAGCAACTATAAGCTTCTTACTCTCATCCACAACACTATCATCAAGGAGATTCGTGATGGTATGACAGCGAAGGAGGTTTATGGCAGGGCCATCAGCATTATAAAGAGCAAGAAGCCAGACATGGAGAAGCATTTCCTAAAGAACGTCGGTTGGGGTATTGGATTAGAGAACAAGGATCCTACTTTGATTCTCAACGCCAAGAACCAGCGGGTTTTGAAGGACGGCATGACTCTCATCATCAACACTGGATTCCAAGACATCGAGAACCCGTCCCCCCAGGATAAGAACAGCAAGATCTATGCGCTCGTCCTGACCGACACGATACGAGTCACTTCGGCAGAGCCCGTGGTGTTCACAGCTGAGGCCCCAACAAGCGCCGATGCTAACTCGTTCTTCTTCAAGGATGATGAAGAAGCAGAGCCTGCCCCTAAGAAGGAGAAGAAGGACTCGCGAGTTGGCGCCGTTGCGACCAAGAATATCACAAGCACAAGACTTCGCTCAGAACGCACAACCCAAGTCGCTAACGACGACCTTGAGAAGAAGCGACGGGAGCATCAGAAGGAACTTGCAGCGAGAAAGCAAAGGGAGGGTCTCGCCAGGTTTTCAGAATCCACGAGTGGCCAGAATGGTGGTGAGGTCAAGAAGTTCAAGCGTTTCGAGTCTTACAAGAGAGACAATCAGTTTCCCAGCAAGATCAAGAACCTCGAGGTTGTTGTCGATATCAAGAACAACACAGTCGTTTTGCCCATCATGGGCCGCCCTGTTCCTTTCCACATCAACACTATCAAGAACGCGAGTAAAAGCGACGAGGGTGACTGGGCATTCTTGCGTATCAATTTCCTATCCCCTGGTCAGGGCGTAGGCCGAAAGGATGACCAGCCCTTCGAAGATGCATCGGCGCACTTCGTTCGAAGTTTGACCTTCCGATCGTCTGATGGTGAGAGATACAATGAAATAGCGACTCAGATCTCCAACATGAAGCGCGATGTGGTTAAGAAGGAGCAGGAAAAGAAGGACATGGAGGATGTCGTCGAGCAGGACAAACTCGTCGAGATAAGGAGTAGGTCAAAGCTGAGCATGTTTCTGGATCAGTCGATGCTAACCATTACCCAGACCGACGACCGGCTGTGCTGGACAACGTTTACATCCGTCCAGCTATGGAAGGCAAGAGAGTGCCAGGCAAGGTCGAGATTCACCAGAACGGTATACGATATATCTCACCCCTCAACGCACAGCACCGAGTGGATATACTGTTTTCCAACGTCAAGCACCTGTTTTTTCAACCTTGTCAGCACGAGTTGATTGTCATCATTCACATTCATCTCAAGGACCCGATCATTGTTGGCAACAAGAAGAAGACGAAGGATGTTCAGTTCTACCGAGAAGCCACAGACATTCAGTTCGATGAGACGGGTAACCGCAAGCGAAAGTACCGTTATGGTGACGAGGATGAGTTCGAGGCAGAACAAGAGGAACGACGTCGCAGAGCCGAGCTGGATCGACTGTTCCAAGGCTTTGCTCAGAAGATTGCCGAGGCTGGTCGCAACGAAGGCATCGAGGTCGACATGCCTGTTCGTGACCTTGGTTTCCATGGTGTGCCATTCCGAAGCAATGTCTTTGTGCAACCTACCACGGACTGCCTCATTCAAGTTGTCGAGCCTCCTTTTATGGTCATCACCATTGAGGAAGTTGAGATTGCCCACCTGGAACGTGTTCAGTTCGGCCTGAAGAACTTTGATATGGTCTTTGTCTTCAAGGATTTTACACGACCCCCTTACCACGTCAACACCATCCCCGTCGAGTTCCTTGACCAGGTCAAGGAATGGCTCGACTCCTCGGATATCGCCTACACAGAAGGTCCTCTTAACCTCAATTGGCCAACTATCATGAAGACAGTCACTGCAGACACCCACCAGTTCTTTGCTGATGGTGGTTGGTCTTTCTTGCAAGCTGACTCTGACGATGATGATGGCGAGGGTGAGTCTGAACAAGAATCGGCCTTTGAGATGGACGAGGACGAATTCGATGAGGAGTCTGAATCTAGCGACGAAGGATCCGATTTTGGCAGCAATGCAAGCGATGACGACGAAGACGCAGAGCTCGACAGTGATGAAGAGGGTGAGGATTGGGATGAGCTCGAGCGCAAGGCCAAGAAGCGCGATCGCGAGAGTGCCATGGAGGATGAAGACCGAGGAGGCAAGAAGAAGCGCAAGCGCTAAACGGTGACATAATGACTGGGTTTCTGGGTGAGAAGGCGATGTTTCTTTTTGGGCGTGAACTTAGGATGAGGGGACGCTGGTTGGTTGCTTCACCATCTGTACTAAAGACATACAATTTTCCTACTTGGTTTTCACGTTTAGCTGCAGGCCCTCGAGTTCCTTCAAGGGGACATGTAGGCTGCAGAACATCATATCTCAAATAGCTGGTCTGGTAAGGATTTTTTTTATAGCTCCTTCGCTCAGCGATATCGATATCGATATGGTCAGGATGGGTCAAGGGCAGTTGTATCTGTCACAATAAGATAATTCATGATTTTGAGCGATTTTGAGCGATTTTACATTGCAATTGTTTGGCGTCATATGATTCTTGGTCTGTGATAACCCACACCTTAGAGGCAGCATAGTATCCAATCTATTGCTAAATGTCAGATCGCGTGATTGGACTCGAGAGCATATAGATAATTCAATTCATTCTATCCTTATTCCCGAGTCGCAACGCGCCCAAACTCCCTACCCATATAAAGATAAGTACGAAGCCAACATAATTCTTGCTCTTCCTCTTTTCCCTTTCGTTGTATCTTGTTCAAAAGGACAGGTACCTGCTGGGCAAAGAGGCACACGAGGCTGACATAGCTGGCACACGTGTAAGAGACCAACGTTTGATGATATAAGTCTCCCGAAACCAAAAGTAAAGCAACAGTCGGAGACCGCAAAAAGGAGTAGTCGTACAAAAACACAACGAGACGTATAATGGAGAAACATGACTAGCAAAAATGATCAAAAGCACTCTCTCAGGACGACATCTACTAGCCTTTGAGTACTAAATAACTCGTATCCTTGATGGTGAACATGACCTAGGACGGTGCAGATCATGGAGGGACCAGGGGACCACTTGATGCACTCGGCGGTGATCTGAAAGACGCGGGAGATGGGCTCGTAGGAGCTGCGAGAAGAGCGCGCGAATCGTCGCGAGCTGTCTAAGCTTCGCCAGGACGGAGTTCGCGACCCGAAGCGGCGGCAGTGCTAGGACCAGACTTTGCACCAGGGGCATTATTCCACGAGAGATAAGTGTGATCTCCAAGTTTTCTGTCATGGATTTAGCATAAGGTCAACGACTGTCGGACTAGGGGACAAACCTGGGGCGGATGAGATGAGTAACTGTAAACACGGTGCCGAGAACAATACAAACACCGCCGACAACAACGTAGGCAATGCCAAGGAAAGGATTGCGTCCTCCAATAACGGTTCGAGTAGAAATGATGACGGACTTGGTGCCCTTGTACTTGAGAGTCGGGAAGCCTATATCGAGGTCAGATATGCTTGCTCAACATGAGGGAACAAAGACTTACGGTAGTCAATCACCAGATCATAGGTCCCAGACCACATGGCCTGAGTGTTGTTGCGCTGGTACAGTTTGCTGAAAGTAGGAAGACCAGCCGTCCGCATCCAGACCTGGAAAGCCTCCCATTCCTTGAGGTTAGGAGGAGGCGTGTCCTCAGTGTATCCATTGGGGTAGCGATCGTGCCAGTTAGGAGGGGGGACGATGTCAGTGTAGTTGTACGAGGTTTTGCCGTAGAGATCTTTGTCACTGTCCCACGAGATCCCCGTGTTGTTTTGCATATGATATACCCACGTATCATTGCTGCTGGCCTTGGGAGGGTTCGAGAGCACAGGGCTAGAGAAGGTATCGTTGAACATGGAGTTGGCGATCAGTCCGCAGGGATAGTAAGGCTTGCTGCCCTCGCCATACAGGGGAGTGCAATCCGAGTTCTTAATGTCGCTGTAAGATCGCTTGTGGCCCTTGAGCTGGTCGGTATCGAAGGAGAGGACATATCGGCGATGGTTCTGGTAGAAGTTGGTGAGGTGGTAGTAGAAGAGAACAGGCGGGCCCATCTCCTCTGGAATGGTGAACTTGAGATGGCATCGGGGGTTCGAGACGCTGACGCCGTTGTCGAGCTTAACGGTGACGTTGTCCTCCTTGGCCCACTGCGCATTCACTGAAGTGTTGGAACTCTTGAATGCGGTGCTGACAGCACTGCCTGGCATGCCCCTGAAGCCGCCGCCGTCCTTGAGGGTGGGAGCTTTTTCAATGCAATCGGTGTAGTCGAGTCGGATTTCTTGGACCTAGGTTTGCGCACGCATTAGAATTGGGTTTAGCGAGTATAGTCTAACGAGACGAATCAAGGGTGTTGTACCTGAGCGCTCGCGTATAGAAGAGCACCGCCGATGGGGGCGAATATGATGCCGATGGCGAAGAAGAGAGGCAGGACAGTCTTTGGTGTGAGGATGGGCCTGTCGCAAGGTATCAATCAGTATCGAGGGGGCGATTGAGTAAACGGGATGAGGGTAAGGTAGGTGGGTAGTCATGACATACTGCCAGGCCTTTAGACGCTGTTGTCGAAAGGCAGTATCTACGAGGCATCAATTAGTATGAATTCTCTCCGGCATCGCGCGCATCCCTGAGGCACACTCACTCGCAGGGCGGCGGCTCTTCTTCTTGTCCGGCTGCTTCGGGCCATCATTTGAATCGATGGAATCAGTGTGGTCGATGCCACGAGGCTGCTCGTCGGCCATTGTATCGTCGTCAGAATTATTGAATGGCCTGTGATTCCTCCTGCGCGATGTGAGGGTATTTTTGTCGATAGAGAGTCGATATGTGAAGGGGGGAAAAGATGCGACTTATGGATGAAGCTGACGGGGATAGGATGGTTGGAACGGTCGCGCTGTGGCTCGTGAAGCCTTACGTGTGTGGTACGTACCTCTAGCTCCTGGTTGCCCGCCTCCTTCAAATTCCTATCACATCCCAGAGGTTGTAGGGAAATGTCGAGGACTTCAGTATTGTAGGGCGAGGGAGTTTAGCTTGAGGTGACTTCAAAGCAGGCAAGCCCTGAACTATGGGCCTTTATTCATTTATTACGTCCCTACCAGAAGTTGAAGTTTCTTGGTCTGTAAATCCATGATAAAAATGTACCCTGCCTAATAACACTTCTAGTGGCTTATGCGATGCGCTACAACGGAGTGGGCGGTGCTTTCGGACCCCGTTGGCTAGGAGTCTTTCGGGGTAAAAAGACCCCTGAAATATTTCCTCCATTAGGTAGTTAGTGAGATGGCCAGGTATAGCTCAAGTACTTACTTGCCTAGTAGCTATAAGATATAAAGTAGGAGGTATTATTATAAATCAAGGTATATATATATATACATATAATATTAATTTAATTATACTTAATACTAAAGTGTTTTTATATTTATTCTAGTAAATATTAAAGATGTAAAAGAAAAAAAAAGAAATATTTATATAACCTAAGTTTAATACTAAAAAGAAAACACCGACGCAGGCCTGATTCGAACAGACGCCTCCGAAGAGAATAGATTTCTAGTCTATCGCATTAGACCACTCTGCCACTGCGCCTTCTCGGGTGAAACTATCGCTTTCGCTTTGCGCTCAAGTTCCCTGCTGACATTTCACATCCTGTAGTCTAGTCTAGTAGTCTCAGCAACTTACCTCAACCGACATTCGCCTTTGGCACAGACAATGCAAGCAAACAATCAGGTAGCTTTCCCAATTTTCCACTGTCCTCTATTGGTTTCAACGTGTCACAATGAGCAGATGCACCGAGTCATACAACGTGTCTAGTGACGAATTTCTGTTCTTCCTTCGTCACAGTATTATGCGTATATATATAATTACATGAGTATGTATATACGCCTCTTCTTTCTTCCCTCCTCTGTCTTCTCTTTTCCTCGTATGCCTCCTCTTGTGATGCTGTAACTGACACCACATTTGTATTCCACTTCCAGTATCCGCAAACATGTGCAAGTGACAACTATAATAGGTCAAAACGTGTACGCCTATATACGTGTGCGCCGATCAACTGTAGGTGATGGCAAACCCCAGAAATAAGATCAAAAATAGAGTATAGAGAGGTCGCGATGCTCGTCAACGTGCGTGACCAATAACCCGAACAAGCCAAAAGACACTGGGGCGGTTCTTTTCCTGATCCGTTTTCCCCTTGAAAATTTTGATAAGAAAAATGCTCAAACTCCAGCAAAGACAGTTCCTCCCGCTAGACTTTTGCAACTTGAAACAAATAGGTAAGGGATGTATGTCGGTTGAGATGGTGTATGGGGATCTTTGCCCCTTGAGTATAGATATGTCTGTCTTCAGTGCGAGTCACCTTCGCTCGTATTCCTAGCTGTGGCTTCTGCAGGTCCACAGCAAACCAGAGATAAAGCGCTCATCCATGTTTCTCTCGTGGTGCGCCGTTCTCGCCCTCCTTGTGTGGCTGAATGGCATTGCCATTTGTTCTAGCTTTCGGTTTCAGCGAAGAAGAGCGCTTTTCGTCTTCCGGTTCCTCTGGGATTGTTGCAAACTTCTTCAGCACTTGTTTAAGGGCCGGCCGTCTGATAGGTTTGGCGAGAAACTCGTCCATACCCGAGTCAATGCATTCTTTCACATTACTCTCCTCTGAAAAGGCTGTCAAAGCAACGATGGGGGATGTGTAGCCCATCTCACGGATGAGTCGAGTGCTTTGCAGCCCATCAAGGTTGGGCATTTGGACGTCCATGAAAATCACATCAAACGCCTGGTTCTTCTCCATTGTTGCTTTCACCATATCGTAGGCCTCTTGGCCATCCTTCGCAATAGTCACATCGTAAACGTCCTCGAGTTTCAGCATGCGGCTGACAACTTCGATGTTGGTTGAGTTATCATCGGCAACCAGGACGCGTAGCCTACCTTGACCACCCTTACTGGCAATGGCACGATCAATCTCAGCCATCTTTTGTTCTGCACTCTTGATAGACGGAGGGTCAGCAGCGAAGTATGGCTGACTCAACCCGACCAGTCGAGGTTGTGGGTTGAGGGCACCGGCTGACTTGGTTTCAGCTGCAGGTTTCGGGGTACCAGGAGCAACGCGCTGTGGCTCTATGTCGCTAGCATCTACGCTGACTGGGCGGGATTTCACACTGCTCGATGCAGTGCTGGAAGTTCTAGATCTAACTATTAGTAACTTTGTAGCGATTTCGCTGGTGCACACTTACCGATCCTTCACGTATTTTAGCGGAATCTGCATAGTGAAGGTTGTGCCGACGCCCACAGTGCTACGCAGGCTGATAGAACCACCCATGAGGCCTGCTAGCTGGTGGCAGATACTCAATCCCAATCCAGTACCACCAAATTTCTTGCTCAGACCCAGATCTCCTTGGACAAAGGGCTCAAAAACCTTTTGCTGCATATGTTCAGGTATGCCAGGGCCAGTATCCTGTACTTCAAACTCGAACACATACGACTTGGCACCTGGTGGAGGGGGTGTAGGGGATCGCTCCCGAACCAGGACATGAGGAGTTGCCTTAGGGTCCATAGGATTGATGGACAAGGCAGTTCCCGTGCCCTTGAACTTCGGGATCGAGTTTCGGTTTCCTGAGCCTCCTGAGTTTGCTGAGCTGGCGCTTCCGCGTTGCCGAGGACGCCCAGTTCGTGAGTTGTTCCGCGAGTTCTTCGATATCGATGATGTACGGCTTTCGTTCTCAACGACGGTTTCTGCTTCTCCGAGACACTTAATGCGGACTGAGACGCTACCATTGTGAGGCGTGAATTTCAAACTGTTGCTCACCAAATTTATGATGACCTGAAGTATTCGATGTTGATCGCCCCATAGACACATGTCTTTCAGTCTTCCAGTCCCATAGGGGCCAAGTGCTGGTAATCTTGTCTCCCCATTTGTTCTGTCTGGACTTGTGCTAATGTCGATATTGTCGGAGCTGATAAACTCTACCGAGAAATTGATCTTTCCTTCTCGTACCTGCTTATCGAAAATGGTCAAAATCTGTGATCTGATGTCGGCCAGTCGGAATTCCCTCAGTTCAAGGTTGAGCTGCTGGCCAATCTGGTTCTTGGAGAAACTCAACAAGTCCTCCAAGAGATGAAGCAGCAAGTCGCCAGATTTGTAGAGTGTCTTTAGGGATTGCTTAATCCTAACGATATCGTTCTCTTCCATGCATACGGCACACATGCCAAGGATGCCGTTCAGGGGCGTCTTCAGTTCGTGGGAAATGTTGGCAATGAAAAGCGTCTTGCTCTCATTAGCCGCCTCCGCTGCCTTCTTGCTCTCCTCCAGCTCCCTTGTTCGCTCTGCCACCTTGACCTCAAGGGAAAGATATTGTTTTACCAATTCGTCACTCATATCGTTGAAGGTTCGTGTCAGCTCAGTTAGCTCATCCGTAACAAAGTGCTTCCGGTCATCAACTTTTGCAGGGATTTTGAACATTCGGCGGGCAATATCCCGATTTGAACTCGGCCCATTCGACTTTCCCTGCATTTTTCGAATGAATTTTGCTATTGGTCCTCGTTTTTTGGATCGTCGTGATATCCCTCCAGAACTTGGAATCTCCTCTCCGAACTCGGAATCCGAATCGATAAATGAGTCTTCGTATCCTGGGGGATTGATTGACTTTTCTGTGGCCGCTTTGAGTTTTCGAATAGGCAACACGCTAAGGTGAGCACATGGAATGACCAGCAAGGCTATCAAGCCGACAGTACCGAACACGGTGCCAAGCAGGATGTTCCGCAAAGTGTTGATCGGCTTATAAGCTTCTGATCTGGCTTTCTCGACGATGACAGTCCAATTTGCCAGAGGAGTTTGGGTTCGAGCAAATCCAACTGCGACACGGGCGTCTTGTTCGTTGTGTGTGTTGAGGAGAGCGCTGGCGTTATTGACAGTATCGTAATGTTTTGTGAAGGAATCGAACGCTGCTGGGTAATACTTGACAGGAAATGCTCTATTGCCAGTCTCGCTGACAAACTGATGAACGTTATGACGATCTTTTTGTCCTTCCGGATTCTTAGGAGGAAGGACAAATTTGACCATCACATTACCAAATTCATCACGGTTGGGAGTGTATGTCGCATTGCTGGCGGGCTGAGTCTTGTTAAAACGATTGGACCGATCAGTAGGGCCTATGAGTAAGACGGTGCCCGTCTTTCCCAATCCTTCACGAGAATCCTGAACCGCGGTGAGTGACTCGGCAAGCGTAACCACAGTCATGTAGCCAAGGATAAAGGTATCGTTGTTGTCCCGAACAGGAATTGTTACGGAAAGGAGGGCGGCACTCTCATTGAGAACTAGTGGCCCCAGCAATAAGCCACCATCGCGGGCAATCCTAACATCTGGGAATGCTTGGGCTGCAAAAGCTGTTGTGTTATTGCGCTGAGAACTTGGCCGATCAAGATTGATATATGTAAGATTAGGGAAGAGAGTCGGTGGGTAGCCCTCATCAGTATCGCCGAGTCGTATCTCGGAGCCAGTTGAACTGCCGTAGGGCAGAATGATCTCGGGGGCAGAAAGGGAGGTCACGTTGAGTAAACCGCCATTGGAAGCGCCCGTCTCATTCCTCGAATATAGCCTTACTTGCAACAGACCAGAACTGGTGCTGACAGCAAGTGCGCTCTCAAGATCTTCGCGGGCATCTTCCCAGTTTCGGTCACCAGTATTATAGAAATTTGTGAATGCTGTTTGAACGAGAATTCGAGAAGAAATGGTCATGGCAATGGTCTCAATTAGGCCGAGCTCTGCAGAGATCCGGGATGCTTTGAGGGAAGCTGTAAGCTGCAGACCCTCGCGCTCGATGTCGACTACAAAGCGATTGACATATATCCATGTTGGAATGGAGACAACGGCGAGGGAGACGAGAACGGCAAGAAGAACGAGGGCTGCAAGCTGCTCACGAATGGCGATCCTCATGGTAGGCAGGCTAGAAGAAAGAATTAGAGGGTCGAGCGCGACGACGCGGCATCGTCGGTTGCGTTGGGACGGTTGAGTGCAAGGCGCAGACGAAGGAGGTCGTGCTGAAAAGCTGAACTCGAATTAGAGCCAGTTGAAGTTGAGGAGGCTCGCCCCGGGCGCCTTGTTCTTGAAAAGTCGGCTCGACGTCAAGGTTGGGGATCGTGCTCCGTCTTCTTCACTGGTGGTCGCTATGGCCGTCGCCTAGAATTGCTCGAGATGTCTCGTCGTGGAGAGACTTGATGGTTGTGGATCGTTGATCGACAAACACAGCCAAGGGAGGCGAAAGCTGTAGTGAGACTGTGGTGTGCTGACTCGGCCTTCCCGGGGACTGGTAACTGCCTCGACAAAAGGATAAGGTCT
This sequence comes from Fusarium brevicatenulatum, assembly GCA_013363135.1. Lineage (NCBI taxonomy): Eukaryota > Fungi > Ascomycota > Sordariomycetes > Hypocreales > Nectriaceae > Fusarium > Fusarium brevicatenulatum. The sequence goes on along the minus strand of JABEEJ010000336.1, from coordinate 38,914 downwards.
GGAATAAGGTTGGAGTGTCCTCCTACAAACGTCGGCTCTATATGCTGGGTGAGTACTCGATCTTTTGCTGGTCCAGACTGAAAGGAGGGTGAGTCGTGCGAGTGCGTGCGAAGTCGCAGCTGCAGCTGGCGGATACACAAAGACAACCCAGGACTGGGGATGTAAGAGCTGGGGGAGATGGATTATGGATGGAGATTGGGGAGGAGAGTGGTGTTGGAAACGGTAGCGATCGGCGGAGTCTCTTGGGGGGGATGCGTGGGTACTAAGCTGTCTGGGACCACTAGGCCATTCTGTAGTTAGGCTGAACTGTCGCATGGAGTGGTAAAAGCTTGGGTCCTTGGAAGAGCCGACGCGTGGAGCGGAGGCTCAATAAACGGCTGTTGCCAGAACGTACATGTATTCGTTGCCGCGGCTTGGATTTTGAGGCAATATTCTTTGAGGGACTGGTTGGATCAAGTTCAAATCCTTGGTGTGAATCAACATCGGGAACTCGAGAATGCGGAATTGCCCTGGATCTCGAGCAACCTAAGTCAATAATACGGGTTGTTAACCGGACCGAGCGGGTCGCGCAGGATACGCATGTCGACTACTCCGTACATACAGACAGAATAAGCTACGAGCTGTTGGCCCGTTTCGTGGATTTCTGGCTGGACAAGCCACTCAGAAACCTAATAAACCACAAGGACACTAATCTCCAGGATCCATCTAGCTGTATCATGCAATATCAAGGATGGGTAGGCATGTCCATCAGCATGCAGCAGACGGCATTCTCTCTCTCTTTACTTGGGTGCAGTGCAGACTCAGCATCAGCCATCATGAAGGAATATTGGCAACCGACAACTCTTCCGCATGCATTACTCCCCTTGGCGATAAGTGCTTATTGGACTTTTGACAAACAAACTCCATACTAGATTGAGTTCGGCTATGGGTGATGGACATGGACATGTTAGTTAAAGGAAGTGATCGTCCACAACCCGGCCGATCGCGTAAATTGATCAACAACGAGGTAGGCCCTTTAAAAGAAACAACGAAATGCACGGACATGGCACATTGAACCATTGGATTGGATTGGACGGGATGAGTTTCTAGCGAACCGGCTTCAGCCATCAGCGTGTGGGATTTGATGGATGAATGCGACGCGCGACACGGTGATTACCGCTGACAGCCCGGGCCAGCTGAGAAATGGGGATTTTTCGTTAATAAATAAGGTTTGCCTGACCAGCCCAAGTGTAGAGTCTACATAAAGTCAATCTTGCGGAGTGCAAGTACTGTATAGAGGCACGCAGAGGGTTTGAGGATGCCATCTGTAGGCGAGTTTTGGTCGGTCAACGTTGGATCTTAAATTAAGCATATGCCATTGGATGGATGCATTGCACGTTCCGTCAAAAGAATGTTGCTGTGGGTTCTGTTTGAAACGCCCGATCCACTCATCTCCATGGCAAATTCACTGTCACTGTCGATGGATGGGCAAATGTCAACGGACGGCAAAGTCGACCGACGTGCCTGGAACTGTTGCGAATAGCGCAACGAGCAGCCCGGCCGGCGTTTGTTAGGCTCGTCTTTAGTCAGGGCACTTTTCCTAGGCTGGTGTTAGTGCCTCAGTCCCTTGGGAGCTATTTCACACTTGAAGCATGAAATGGCCCATCACAAGATTAAATATATAAAAAAGGAAGAAAAGTTGGTCACGGACATTACGGCTCTGATGGGCTCTCTACTCCGTCCGTCGTTTAATTTAATTTCCACGGCCCATGAAGAAGCAGACCCCGGATAAAAACGTGAGAAAGAATTAGCGGGGGTCCTCAGCCAAGCTTTCTTTATTCCTAGATCTGAGTTTCGAGGCTGGATCGACAGCAACTTTTGCTTGGGACGGACGATCCACTTTAAGAGGCACCTTTACGATCCATAGGGTCCAGACTTTTTTACATAACCCTATCAGAGGCCAAACCCAGCACCATAATCTGTGGATAACTCCTCATGATAAGCACAAGGATCATGTTCGTTAGAGAACTGCTAGACTGCTCCTGAAGTGCATTCATCCATTCCAACGTCAACAGAGGGAATGGAATGGAATGCAGCGACGTTGCGCTTGTATACCTAGCCTACCATGGAGCTTAGGTAGTAACGAGTAGGTACCTAGCTACTACCTACCTAGTAGGTACTAGGTAGGTAGTTTCGATAGATAGTACCTTAGTATGTCGACCGCCTCATTCCAGCAGAGAAACCCCTCAAATAAGCCACCAGCTCCCCAATGCCACTGAGCCAACTGTCATGTCACTCTGCCGTAGCCTAGGTAGTTTCATCTTCAGCAACCCAAGTTACGGAGTAGTCTATTTGCTGTTGTTGGCGTTTGTTCAAGAGTAGATACTCCGTACTCCATGCATAGGTAGGTAATCCCTGGTACCGTACCCAGGACTGCGGGTTTCGCCAACGCCCTGCCCATGTTAGAGCATCATTTCAACAGCTTCGTACCCATTGTTGTCCCACTGGGCATCAAATGTTTCAGCTGACAGGGAAGATGGATTAATTGATAAGGATACCTACGTGCAGAAAGCCCGGCCGAAGAAGATGCCAGGTTTTCAGTCTACTAGCTAATATCCATCTCCTCATCAAATGTCAACGAGGTCGTCGTCAGTCAGCTTCAGTATCGCTCCATAACCCACTGTCTCCGCTCATCAACTCCCATCTCCTCCAAAATAGCTGTCTCTGCCTTCTTGATGTCGATGAATCTCTCAACAACTTCAGCTCCAAGTAGTTCAATCAGCTCTTCGTCTTCACCCAGCGCTGCAAGCGCCTCTTGTATACTTCTCGGCAATCTTGCACTCATGTTGAGCTCTTCTCTCTCCAACAAGGACAGCACTGCAGGGTCCTTGGCGCAGTCTTTCCAGACCAGCTCCTCCTCGTCAGCAACACCCTTTGTACCCGCTAATAGGATCGCCGCAAGCGATAAGTAGGGATTAGCAAGTCCGTCGATACACTTGATCTCCCAATGACTACCCTCGATCTTGCGTAGTGGCACTTCACGGTTCTGGGTACCCCATGTTACCCAAGTCCCGCCGGCCCAGCAGCCGTCCACAACACGTTCGTAACTGATCATACTGCTGTACGTAAACGCCGCAATAGCTCGTAGATGCTTCAGGACGCCTGCGTAGAAGGGTTCGTAGACTTGCTTATCCGATCCGATAGGCGATGAGATAGACATGTGCATATGCGCTGCTGTTCCGCATGACATGGCATATGGCTTAGGATGAAGCGTCATGCGGTACCCCTTTGCTGCAGCACAGCTGCTGATGACTTCTCTCGTGTAGAGGAGAGTGTCGACTGCCTCGAGCGCCGATGCCTTGGGCAGAACAAACTCGTACTGTCCATTGGCACTTTCGGGGTGCATCAACTCAATGTACACGCCAGCAGCATCGAGCTGTTCAACGGCATCTTCAAGAACCTCGATCACCACTTCATGGTCCAAAGCCCGAGTGACCGACCACATATGTCCATCGCTATCAAGTGGTTCGAACTTGTTCTCATTGCCACGGCGAAAGAGCACAAGCTCGATCTCAAATCCGAGCGTAAACTCAAGCCCCTGTTCAGCCGCCTGCTTGAGTGTCTTCTTTAGCAGAGTGCGTGTACAGAAAGGCGCTGGTGTGCCGTCCTTTTCCTTGAAGTCGCCCATGACGCTGATATGCCCCTTACGAGGGCCAATTCGAAGGCTGCTCAGATCGGGGTGCAATCTATACTCTCCTGTTGGTGTGATGCTAGGCACTGGCGAATCTCTCTGGTCGATTCCAAGACCAGCCTTTGTCACTCCGAGTGTCAAGTCTTCGCCGTTTCGCAGCATAGACCAGACGCGGCGCATAGGAATTGCTCTCGCTCGGGACATTGCGATGAAGTCAGTCCAAGTCACCCGCAAGAATCTCGGTTCTTCCTTATTCTTGAGGAATCTGGCCAGTGTCGCGACGTGTGTTTGCTCAGAAGACTCCAGCCCTTGACTCGAGTCCGGCGGCAATGGTTTGAATTCGAGTTTCAGATCATATAGCTTGTTGGCGTTGTTGAAGAGAATATCTTGGACCAGCTGGGCTGCCTGTGTCCAGGTCATATCTCCCTTGTGGACATAATCCGCCAGCACGGTCTGCAGCACCTCCCGGAGCTGATCCACGGCTATGATGTAAGTCTCCGGGAAGTAATGTCCGTCGGTGCTCCAGAGAATCTTTGATACTGGACAGAGTTCTAGGATTTGTCGGACTACACCTTCTTGTCCCTCACGGCTGATGAAGGGGAACACTTCGCCAATGTCAGCGTAGACATTACTGTAGACATTCGCCAGGTATCCCATTTCACGAGTGAAAGGGTAGCTGGCATGGAGGAGAACGATTGGCACCTCTGGGTATGTTTTGATGAACTCCTGTAGATGTGCGGGCGACGATTTGGATAGCGTGATATCGTTATCACCAAGACCAGTGTGGAACTGGATAGGTTTCTTGTGCTCATCCTCACTGTTCTGGATCAAGCCCGCCAGGATGTGCAGGAAGTAATCGTTGAGTGGCTCATGGTCAAGTCTCTCAAATGGTTGAGCACCGTCTTCTTTCCTGGTGTCAAAGATGAGCTGGAATTGCTGCATGATAATCTCGAGGTCGGTGACTTGAGTGACGGCGAGGCCTGTTCGATAGCAGATAACAGATTTGAAGCCAACAATTTCCGGGTCATCGAGAGCATCATAGATGGCGTTCATGAAGTTCTCTACGGATCCTGAGAATGCCTCTGAGGGATGTGAAAATTGGCCACAGGCCTTTTCGATACAGCTCGCTGCAACCTCCTCGATTCGAAGGATGCGCTTGTTGGGGCTCCTTGTATAGGCATTGAGCGTGTGGTAAGGCTCGACATCAGCCGGGTCGCCCAGAAGATCATCGACCAAGATGTTTTCGATGCCTGACATGCACGTCTTTATCCATTCATCATAGTTTCCCTTTTGCTTTCTGGCGACAGCAGCCTCAACGGCCTCCCAAGTTGTGTCGGTGCCTAGGCGGTTGGCAAGAACCTTTACAGCACGAAGATGTGCCAGACTTGTCTTTGAGTCTTCAATGGCATCTCCGTTGGCCTCGGTGGCGATGCATAGGAGAGGATGTTTTCTTATAGCACTCAGCTTTAGAAGAGGGTGGGCATGGTGATCAATAATAGGTGTTGTGTGAATGACGCGCCAAAGAGCTTCTTCTGTCTCGATTTTTAGGGCAGCCATCTCACTGTCGTTCCTTTGAGAGAGATCTCTGGTACTTGGCGTGGTTTCAAGTCTCTGGCTGAGTACAGAAGAGTCTTTGTAGGGTGCTCAGTTGAGTGTACCTGGTGTCGTTACAGATAAGTCTATCATCTGACAAGTCGGCGATATGACGTGATGAGCGCTCTTATACCTCGTCTCTCTACGAGGTACACAGCTCTCGGAGCTCGGAAGTAAGAGCCTCAGAGTATTTTGAGGTTGAACAGAGCCAAGTCAGGGTCGAGTGGTACTTGACGAAATCTGCCACGGTTGACACACGACAGAGTTGCATAACATAACATAATTGGGTATTATTGCATATACCCTTGCATTCCCTTGTCTCATCTACCTCTCATCTGCTGATTCTTTGACGGGGCATTTGATCGAAGCCAAGCCCAATCAGTTTTGACTTTTCACTATGTAACTCTCGATGGGCCTTGACATCCATGGCAAAAGAAAAACGTGAGAATCCGAGACTTGCATATATTCGAGCTGTTCTTACTGGTCCATCCTGCGTATGGTCAGATCAGGGTATGCTGGTAATGGTCAATTCCGGCGCTTATATTGAGCAAGATAACATTATAACACTGATGATGCCTGGATTTGTCTCACTTATAAGTTGCTGAAACTTTCAAAACTGGTTTCTTTCAAAAATATCTGCCGATCCTCCATTATCGTTTGCGAACGGTGTCACAGGCAAACACCGCGACATTGACGTTGTGTAATGATAAGACATACGGCGTGGATAATTCACCTTCCAATTTGAGAATGATCTCCTCGAGCATAGAGTTTTAAAGCGGCTGCCGTGGAGAAGCTACTGTGTATTTATGTGTAACTAACGTTAATAGCATTGGAATCTGTTAGTAATGGCGATGCTCCAGGGTAACTGTGCATGGTAGTTATCCAAGGGGGTCAGTCGTCAGTGTCGAAGGGGTAGACTATGCCATTCGATATCGAATCAACGAACGATGCAGTTATTGATTAGCTATCTCCAATGTTCAATAACTTCGTGGGGACTAGCCATGTGGTCAGACTGATGATAAGAGAAGCTGCTGTTCCCAGACAAAATGGCATCCCCAACCACGTCTTCAGCCCAACCCCAAACAACGCCCCCATGCTTGTCTCACAAGCGAGAAAACCCAGGATCTCACAGACCGCCAGCAGCCCGAATAGCATCCCGGCTCTCTCCTCCCCCGTCATCCCAACTAGCATGGCGCGGCAGAGCGTAGGTAGACCCGAGCCCAGTGCCGACACGGCTAGGCCTGCAATGATGAAGGCTTCCTTTGTTACCATCATCATGCAGAGGCAGCCAGCTAAGAATAGCAATGAACTCGCCCGAGCTAGAATTGAGCATCTGTGATGATCTGACCAACGTGTGAGCTTGCCCCAGACAAATGTGATGAAAGGTAGCAGTATGCACAGGGTGAGAAGTGTGACCAAGCTTCGCAAAGATACAATAAGTATAGAACGCCCGAGAGGCCAGTTGAACTGTATGGGCATCAGGCGAATGGCGATATCCGTCTGCACTGTTGCTAGTGGGATTGTCATGACAGCACCAGGGATAAGCCAGAGGAGAGGCCTGGAGACCATCGACTTGAAAGTGACCATCACGGATGTTCTCTTGGGAGGCTCCAAGCTCAACATGTTCGACTCCAGACCATAGTCATACGGCCCAACGCTCACCTCCTCTCGAGGCTGCTTTAGCTTGAGTGTCTCTGGTGTCAAGCTCACTAGGATGATACCGCCTCCGAGTACCAAGCCCAGGGACAAGAATAGTGGCATCCATACCGATGACCGAACCAGCTCTCCTGATAGCACAGGGCCTACGAGCTGAGCAGCAAGTACAGAGGCCACAACCCACTGAAACCATGATGATCTAGGAACCATCGTCAGCAATCAGTTTATCTCGCCCTCTGAATTCAAGCTTGCCTCTTGGATTCGGGTACCGTGTCCGCAATGATAGCAAATACCATGGCCTCAGCAACGCTTCGACCTCCACCAAAGAGAAGTGCGACACCGGCACACCAAATTGCTTCGAGTGGAATCATGCCTGACTTCCAGCATACGAACATGGCGTATGATTCTGAGAGTATCATGCTGAGGATACTTGCACCTAGTACAGGAAGTCGGCCGATTCGATCCGAGAGAACACCCAGGGGGAACGCAACTACGGTAGCTGCAGTTTTGTCGTTAGTCTTATAAAAAATCCTAATAAGTGCATGTATGAGATGGGATGGAAACATACCCGAAATAGTGGCAGATATCTGCATCCCCATCATGATGAAGTTAAGTCGTTGCTGCACCGGCTCATCTCTGCATTTCTCTTCTGGAAGAAGTCCAGGGCTATCGATTCGATGGACATGCTTACATACAATATCTTGCATGAGCTTGATAGATGGTAGGTCGCTTACCGAAAGACCAAGTTGTATGACAAAGAGACAAGCTGAGATAAAAGGGAGCAGATAGTCCCTTGGCATAGTGTAAGGGCGAGACCACATTGTTTGCCTGAGAAGGGAGTGACTTGACAGTTAATGTACTTGTGTGATGTCAGGAGACTGATTCAAGCATGAAAGAAGGAAAAAAGAGAAAGCTTGCTGCGATTCAGATCCTGTGGCCGAAACCCTATTGTTTGCTTGATAGGTAGCCATTCTCAATAGGCACAATAAGAGTTGCCACGAGAGCAAACTCGACACTCTTTGCCAGTGGCAGGATGATACAACCGCCACGGAACATCTAGGAATGCGCTTCTACCTTTAAGCACAGACTTCATCACCCCAGAGCTACCTGCTGAAGATTGTCGTGTTTGAACTGAATATCACAGCCATGTTGATATCCGAGCTGGCCTCTATGCCCAGTTCCTTCACACAGAATTAGCAACAAACTGACAAAGAACAGATAAGTCTATGATGGATCATGGTTTAGGCATTTCAGTGACTTTCAACGATGCCTGCTTTGTTTCGCAAGCTTCTCATTTTGTTGATATACAAATTGGCACCGCAAACTCAGCGACACGAGTTGTGAAGCAGAGATTGTTATTGGCGAGGAACAATCACCGGGGCGAAGCAATTGAGTATATAGGTACCTAGCCATACGAAAGCCTTGAGCGGAGCCACGTACAGATCTCAAATATTGTCTCATCACCTTTCTATTATTTGTCTGAGCCTGTCAACGCGGATGGACTCTGCAGTAACTCAGCGGTAGCTAAACACGACCAACTCCAAATACCTTGAAGAAACCTGGCGGATCATTTCTTGGGACTTCTTTGTTTCTGTAACTAGTGATCGAGTTGGACGAAACCATAGTTGTTCATGATTTCATTTCCTTGTCTTCACTTTGAACAAAGAACTCTGAGGACCACCAAATGTCCTAGAGCCTGAAACAGTATGAAAATAGAAACACTGAACAATACCCGTAGGCACACAACAACCTCCCGTCAGAATGTATTAAACGTGCTGTTCTGTTGTTCGCTTTTGTGAACAAGTAGTCCTAACCATTATCCAAAGAGCAGGCCTCAAGACTACGGTTCAGTACTCGAACACTGGTTGTTCGGTAGGTGAATTCATTAATAGAGTGCACTGGATTCCCTGGAAGGAACATTCACATCTTCTATCCCTATATATTTGCGTTGATAGCGACTTACCTCACTACAAATACTATCATTATAGCCGTGTAATTGTCCCACCACTCCTTAATCACCACCACCACAACGCTATCCCAGTGAGTATGTTCCCCTCTCAAGAGCCCAGTGTCCCGATGGATAGAAACTGAATATTCATATAGCTATGTGTCGAGGAGAGAACGTCCAATGCAAGGAGTGCTGCCGACTCAGCAGCCGAATCGTCCAGCTCTGCATCCGCGGCGAGCTGATGGCTGCCTGCCCCGAAACCATCATCGAGGGTGTCAGTTTAGAAAAGGAAGTATGTCGCTTATGTAGGTATGGAAATATCAAAGGTAAAGTTGTGATACCCCCTTCAGTGCTCGCACTCTCTAATGAATACGACAGGAACACTTGGAGGGCTTCCAAAGCGCAACCCATACCGCAGCCAGTCCATCGGCCTCGGCGCTTGAAGTATCATAGTGATTATAGCTGCTGTTGAAGCGCAGTGAGAGCAGAGGCGACTTGCCTTCTTGACCAAGCTCTTTCGCCGACTTCCAGCGCATCAGCCAAACTCTCGATTCAACAACAGCCACTTCCATGCTAAGGAGACTGATCACCTGCATGGCTGAACGCGAATCGATAACCATTGGGCTCGACCATATACCACTGAGGAACAGGCCACGGGATAGCGTATGTTGGTGGTACCCAGAAGAAAGCCTCATTCTTCAGCTATGAAGAAATGACGGACTGACTATACCACATCACTTGGGGCATTGAACCCGCCATTGGTCAAATAGATACCCCGAGATCAGTTCGAGTAACCAGCATCAGAGCACAAATATAGACCGTGTTGTCGGGACTCTCGTCCCACTTCAATGCGTGCCATGTATCATTGAGCGACGGCTAGATCTCTGGTCTTGCTAAGATTGTGACGATTATGATATTGTCTATTTATAACCACCTCCCAACACCACAACTCAAAGGACGTAGCCCTCGTTGCAGATCCTCCTTATATCAGCTCCCAACACAAGGCAACGCGCATGAGGCGTCAGGCGCATGTTGCTGTAATTAGCACCCACTGGCAGAGTAGGAGGTTGAGCAAACATCGACGCATGGGCATGTCCCGAGGAGAGGGTAGGCTATTACCTGAAGCGCCAGGAACGATGACTAGACTTCGGGCCGAGCTTGAAGAACCACCTGGTCTTTTAAACCAAGCAGACGTGAAGATGGAGATGGTAATGTCAAGGCGTTCGTCTATGCTTTGTTCCTGAAGCACGGGCAGTATGTACTGACTGAGTTGGGGTCATAAGAGAGCTTAGGGTTAGATCGCCAATACTCAAGAATACCTATGCTAAAGAAATACGTGACAAAGGAGAGACGAGCATTGATGAGTATTTGTTGTGCCCTCCGCTGCATATTCCGTTGACCAAAGTTGAGCTGCGAGAAGGGAACTGAGCTTGAGCAGCAAGCAATGAGATGCCTGAACCGTACTTTTCCTCGCTCAAGCAAGCAGGCACATGAGGTACAGAGGTCCTGGTGTTCTGCAGCAACGCGTAGACTATCCATTCATCTTGTCGAGATTGGATCCATATTCTGATGGTACCCTCAACACGCCAATTGAGAACGTAGCTCGCCTTGAACAAAAAAAAAGTGGCTGGATAACTTGAGCTGACAAGCTGCAGGGAATGAATTTAGCGCACTGAGACAGATCGGAGAGTGACGAAATGGGCCAGTCAAGCTGTAAAGCAGAGACAATGAGTTCCGGCCGGTGCGGGCGGCGTCAGAGCCGTGTGAGTGGTGAGACGAGACCACGTAATATGGCATGTACATAGATGGATATTGAGATCAAAGTCTCGAGATGGACAATGTCTAAGACATTTGCAAGCACCAGGCTTGTCAGGTTTCTTTGTCTCTGCCGTACCTCTACCGTGGACCCGGGAGCCATTGTACGGTTCTCTTCTCCGCTCAGTCCCGGCACGTAGGAAAATGTCCGACCTCTTCTTTTATCGCTGTCACGCAGATGATTAGCCATTGCATGTTTACTGTAGGATCGCAGACCGACCAGCATATCGTCTGAACGTTAGTGCTAAGGTGACTAAGTCAGTCTTTTGGAGGGGCAAAAGGTGTCAGCCAACGGGATCCGGGGCTCCGAGACCTGTCCCGTTGGTTCGGGCCCGATTATTGATTGACTTTATGATAATATAGCGCCTTTCCGAGGCGAGAAGGAGCTCTAATCCGGTAAACTTTACTACAGAGATGAGATCTTGAACGTTCTAAGCATGTTTTATTGCTGTTGTTGACGGGTTACAGTAAGGCCTGCAGGTTGCCGTTTCAGTGTGGTACTGGGTGTGGCGACAGACACCACGACGGGTAGCAACTTTGGATAATTTCCTGGGCCATCCCGCACGGCCGGCCACACGTAGAGGAGAGCATTCTTACTGGGTTGGTGTCGAGCTGAGCTGAGCTGAGCTGAACCGAACTAAACTGAGTGGATGGGCAGAAGCTGGCCCTGAGAATTCAGTCTTGAATTGTGTGTATAATAAGTGAACCACAAACGTGGACGATGACCATGTTAATCACGACTGCTCGTTCGGGCCAGGGGAATAGGTACATACAGTACATATCAACTAACTTGTTTAATTATCAGGAGAGGATTTGATGGGTCTACTAGGTGGCCCTGGTGGTTTATCACTGGAATCACTCACGGATCATTGACGGATGGATATCCAGTTTACGGATACTGGAATAGGAGTCACAATCTGTAGCGGCTCATCATGATCGTACAGTAGTGTCGATCAGCTACGACGCACGTGGAGAGCATAGACTGCTGATCATTGTACGGGTAACCGGTTCGCACACTGGATCATGTGTAATGTCATTATCTCGCCTCGGAGGAAAGTTGCCTCCTCAGACGAGAGCGACTTGGACATACTTGGTGATACATAGTAGGCCTCCTTGTTGGGTCTCCCATGTCTGGTTCGTTCACGATCCATTGTGATATTCCGAGTAGAACAAAAGAGCCAGCGCCAGCATTCCATTGACCCGCGTGGCTTGTGGAGCTTTCTCAGTTCACGGACCAAGGCATGGTCGCATTTGATTTGCGGTGGCTGCCACGCCCACGCCATAGCTATTAACTAATCTGGACAGGGATGGTTAAAGTGGTCTTGTCTTGTCTTTGGCCTAGCCTGGCCTGCCTGGCTTGGCTCGTCTCTAACAAACACACGGGTCTCTTTTTCTGTCTCTAATGTTGGTGATAATGACAAAAAGCTGAGCCTGTCTGTGCGAGGTCGTGTATGTATGTATTGGATGGGATGATGAACAATTCTTGTTTCTATTCGGTAAATGACATGTAACAAGTCAATTACGACTGAGTTTTATGGCATGGTTATATGAAACAGATCCGATGTAACATATATCCACGTCTCAGCGAAACCGAGTCTCGAAAGAAGCAATCTGGGACCATAAAGACGTTCATGTGTTTCATCAACGGCTAAAAGCAAGCAAGCAGGCGAGCAAGGTTGTCTGTAAACTGTGACGGTAGCTGTAATGGGAACAGACTATCCGTATAGTGCCTGGGATATCATAGAGGCCCAGCAGCAGCGATACGAAAAGTGCCTGATGATCCCATACAGAAATCAGGACCATTAGACTCGTATTATACTCACTCGCACGGTTCGCTCGTCCTTCGAAGCAGGGCCTTGCATAGGTACCTAGGTATTCGAGATATTGGCCAACAGTACTCCGTAGGTATCTTAGCATCTCTGTCATGGAAGTGTAGCTAGTAGGTATTTGACCCAACTCAATAACAAATCCAAGCTACTGTTCCACGATGAACGATGGTCTATACTAGTCATGATAATAAGGGGAGCCCTGGAGCCGCAGAAAGACGGTCTTGCCGAGCAACCACGAGGAGGCTTAGAAGCTAGCAGCGTGCTAGTGATGAATATCGCGGAGAAGCTATGAACCTGACTAGGTAGGATTGAAGATATCACGATCAAAGGAGGTTGTGGCCACAGCCACAGATCCAAGCTTTATCTGTAATTGTGTGGTGTGAGTAGGTAGACGTAGACTAAAGAGAGGCTGGCCATACCTTTCATTCATTCCATCTGTATCCGTCTACCTATTGATTAATCACAGTGGCACAGTGAGTGCTAGATGACTTCTAGTAACTCTTCCACGCAACGTTAATTAATCCAATGCACGACACGATACACAGCGAACCAAGCGAACTCCTGAAGAACACCATCACAACCCCTATCCCAATCAAATCCCGACTCCGCTCCAGCTCCGTCGACCCTCAAAAAAAAGAAGAGTCCCTGACTCAAACCCTTGCGATACTGACAGGGTCCCTGCCCGCTTGTCCAGGAACGGTGGATATAGTGGAGTTGCGTCCAGACTCACTGTCCAGTAGCAGCCAAACCTCGAGCTGCCATCCCAGCCCAGCCCACCCCGGCCGCTTCTGTGGAAACATCCCATCGGCATCCATATCCACATTCATTCACCATCATCAACCCTGCCCGAGGGGCTAGACCCCTTCGAGACTTGGTCGCAAATCCTATTACTCCAGTAGGCAGTTGCTGCGCTGCGTTGCGACCTCTGATACAGCGTGCGTGCGTGCGTGCAGCACCGCGACAGCAGACACAGTCGGGTGTCCTAGCAGTACATTCGCTATAGCACTACCTTGTATTGTCGATCCTGTACCTCAGGGTCCCGTCCCCAGAACAAGGTCTACCTGGCTCACCTTACCGAATCTCTAACGCCAGAGCCAGAACAGAAGCCTTCCAGTCCGTCCCCAGTCTTGCCTGTTCTGGGTCCAGGGGCTGCATACAATTACAATCCGCCGGCTGAACGAGACCTTTAGCAGTAGCCAAATCCGCGACTTTGACCTGACCTGACCTGAACTCAACTCAAAATCAAATCTACTGAGCAAACAGGACAGGACTGGACAGGAGAGGAGGACCGAGACCTGATCGACACGCCTCGTTCCTCCAACCTACCTTTTTTTCCTTTCTCACCTTGACTTCAATCAACCTCTCTTTTGTTTGTCTTTCAAATTTTGGACAGTCCCTCGTTGACTGCTTTTTGACATTGCCTGCTTTTGCGACATTGCGATAATCCACCTACCTGGCATCGCCACTGGTCTTCCTGCTATACTGCAAGGTATGTCTATTATTACGCCCATTCCTCATTTCCCAAGGCACAGTCAAGGTTTTCGCTGTCGAACTGCAATTGAATTGGTGCTCTCGGCCGGTTCGCGACGTCTGGCGCACCCGTGTCCGTCAGCTATTGTCTCGTCAGCGGTCGACTTGTTGTACAACCTGTGACTTGTGTTACACAAAAAGCAACTCTCCGTCCCTACTTTCCGCCCAGTTCCGTACTTCAGATTGCAATACCATTGCGACTGTCGATTAACAGAAATCAGGTTCACTTATCGACCAAGCATATTGCCGTTCAGCCACCTCGAATCGCGCTCCCATCCCCCAACATTTCGCACGTTGGCAGAAAAGAACAAGAGCCCGGGCCACAATCCCAATTCTGTGCCCGTCCGAGTTTATTTCGGCTCGCCTCGTACAAGGCAAACGAAACTTCCGGTCAGCGACCACTTCCCTGTCCCCGACGCATTGTTTGGGAGACCTTTGCAGGTCTACCCCCGATATATATAGATTGCAGCCATGGCGACCTCATACGGTGACCTGGCCATGTCGCGGCCTACCTCCGGCATCATCTCTCCCCGCGACGTGAGATCTAGGACACAGAGTATCTCCAGCGATCGACCTTCAACAATTGCCCACAGCCTCATGTCGCCGCCACTCGCTGTATCACCCTCAGCGGCCTTCATCGCTGCTTCGGCCGCTTCTCAGATCGTTACAAACGACCACGATAGCCATGCTGATACCTGGTACGATCAGCACGGTGTTGAGCCAGCTAGCGACCCTGCGCTCGTCTCGGGAGAAGCACTACAGCTCGTCAACAATTTTCTTGACCAACTGCTTTTCAACTTCCTCTCCAAATCCCAAGCTACTACTCTCGCCAACTTAAGACCTGCCGTTTCGGAGGTGTTAAAACCCAAGCTTGCGAAAGATGCCGTCAACAATGCCGATGAGGAGCTACGTGAATACTTGGGCGACGGTGATGAGGAAGATTATGTGCCGCCTACTGGCGACAAAGCGCGTGACTGGGACCTGGAATTGGTTTGGAAGCGTACCCGTCTTAGGTGCATGGTCTACTCTTCATTAGGCGATATGGAGGAGGAAGACGAGGACCTCTACATGGAACAGGAGAATCTCGAGCTAGGCGCCAATGAGTCTGTCTCCGATGTTATTTCACCAGCTGTTGCAATTTTCCTGACTTCTGTTCTGGAGTATATGGGCGAGCTCACCCTTACTGTCGCGGGACAAGCCGCATACCACAGATTGCGGGCTAAATACCAGAGGGAGATCAATGAAGGGACCCGAAACCCCGCCGATGTCGCCGACCGCATTGTAGTCGAAGAGCAAGACATGGAGAGGGTGGCTCTTGACCGAACACTCGGGCGATTGTGGAGGGGCTGGAAGAAGCGGATACGGTCACCTGTGATCGATCTAAATGGCCGCCCCTTTTCAAGGGCGTCTAATGGCCATTTAAGACAAGACAGTGTGTTCACTGATTCGCCCGCTTTAAGTCGGGTCCCAACCCGTGATGCAGAAGCTGAGGCACAGGATGAAGCTGTTGATCCAGCTCAAATCGCGCTTCCTATCGGAAGTAATGATGTGGATGAAATCGAGATCCCTGGTCTGGCTTACAATAGCGATGATGAAGACGAGGAATTGGAGGCAGAGGAGGAAGTTGGAGGGCACCGACCTAAAAGTTTGTTGATCCTACCCCTGGGAATTATTCAGGGCCTTCCTACGCCAACCTTATCGCAACCTAACACTCCCGACTTTGTTGGTCGCAAGCGTTCGAACTCGCTTCCAACACCCAGCGCATCACCATATCGTGCTGCCGCTAAACGATCGAAGGAGAAGGAGGCTGTGCCTGTCGAGGCCAGTGCCGTTGAGGAGCAACAAGAGCCTGTCCAAGAAGTCAAGACGGAGCAAATCAGCAGTGAGGAACCCCGGGATGTTAAGGAGATCGATGGAAGCAAGCCTAAAGACGAGCTTGTTCCGGAGCCAGTGGCTCCCAAGAGCAAGCGTTTGTCAAAGATTATAACAAGCCGCATTCAGTCAAGACAGGAGATCGCAGACGAGGATCCGACTTACGAGAAGGCCGAGATCCTGACATCAGCCCGAGTTTCAGTTGCTGGCAGCTCTTCGCCAGCACTGTCCGATACTGGTGGTCCGTTCCCACTAAGGAGATCATCAAGTGTGCACTCAGCGCGCATCATCGATGTAGCTGGTCCTAAGAGCCCCAGCGGGTCGCGCTCACCCTCAGCTGATGCTGCGGATCGTATCCGCCGGGCGAGTCTGACCATACCTCCAAGCAGTGGTCTCTCCAATGGTGTCAGCGCAGTTGATGTGCAGGCTCAGAACTCACCCGCAACTTCAACTCGCCCAGGTCCGAAAAGTCGGTCTCCAGTTGATGCCATGCGAGGTTCTGCGCCAGCTGCTGCAACAATCTCCGAGTCTGATGAGGAGATGGATCGAAATCGAACCAGAGAGCAGAGGCCTCACAAGTATATTGCTTATCAGCCTTCTACACCAACTGTTCCAGAGGCTGCCTCCCCCACCGAGGCTAAACGACCTCAAACTATTGTTGGATCCCCACATCACTCACCTATTCTTCAACAATCCTCATCCAGTACCAAGGTGGCATCCACGCGCCCTGCAAGCACCTCTGAAACCATCACTGAGAAGTCTGCTGAAGTTCTACGAAAGCCGGCAGGCTACTCAAACCGACATGCTGCACGAAATGACAAGGTACCTACTTCTCCCACCCATAGTATTGGCATGGTATCCATAGAGCGATCAAGGACAAGGGAATCGGACGAAGATGGAGGCAACGCGCAGACCCCTCGGCCTATTCACACTTCAGGCTCATCAGCCTCCTCAGGTACAAGTCGACTGAAGGCTGTTCGAACTTCCGAGGACAACGGAAGCCGTTCAGCCATGGCCCGTAACTTTGAGGAGCTGATCCAGAGCAACCAAACCATCACATATACGCTGACGCCTGAGAATATGCGCAACATGGATGTAAGCAAAACATGCATTACCGAAAGAGAACGGAACTAACGACGACGATAGCACAAGCAGTCACTAGACAATTCAGTGTTTAAGGGATCCATGAAGAATGATGATTCTCGTGCTCATAACCGTTCCAGGTCTTCTTCCGCGGCGACCGACATGAAGAGGGCATCTCCCCATCACCGGGTTGGCGACGATAGAATGAAGCCATTACCCTCTCCTAACCCGAACAGACCACGTATGTCTGCTGCACCAAGAGACGCTCGGGTTCCCAGCGAATCAACTGCGGATTTTGCAGAATTTATCAAATCTACTGGTCCCGCAGGAGACAGCCGTCCTATGCAACTTCGAAATGTGAGCAGCCCAAATACCCCCGGCAAGACCAGCCTCGATAGTCGTCGTGTTTCATCGGCAAGCAATCGGAATCGATACATGCCCCGTGATGCTGTGGTCGAGTCCCGTAGTGGCAGCTCGGATCTAATCGACTTTATCCGACAGGGACCCCCAGGCGCAAATAGCAACCGTATTCCTCACAATATCGCACCTTGGGACACAACCGGTGCCGAAGAGCCAGCAGGTGGTAAGGCCGTCGACGCCAATATTCCCGATATTCGATACAGCCAGGCTTCAACTCATGGCACCGAGTCATCAATGCCTTCGATTCACTCATCTATCAACTCCAACACGGCCCTTTTGAAGAACAAAGGACAGCCTGCTCCGACGAGCAAGATGTTTGATGAAGATGATGTGATGCCTAAACGCAAGACTCGACGTGTCAAGGACCCCTACGCCATTGACTTTAGCGACGATGAGGATGACGAGATCTTGCTTGCAACGCCCAAGCCTCCTGTTAAGAAGGAGGAGAGCTTGGCAGAGTTTCTCATGAACTATGAGCCTCCACCGGAGCCTGTCACGACGCCCATCTCACAGAAAATACCAAAGAAGAAAGCGAGCGCACCGAGCTTGATTGGGAGATTCACTCGCAAGGAGAGCAATCACTCCAACACTGCACCTGCATCACCTCAAGTCAACGATACTCGATCTCTAAGCAGCCGTGCGGGCTTCAGGAATTATATTCCTATCCAGGTCAACGTCCCATCTGGATATGACAAGTACGGGATGCCTACTGGTGAGAACTCATCTCGCCCTTCACAGCCTGCCTCGTCAGCGTCCTCTGGACGTCGTGTTCCCATGAAGAAGTTTGAGCCTCGAGATGCAGTATCGAACGTTTCACGTACGTCGGACTTGGCAGCATTTCTGCGCACTTCGGAGCCTCCGCCAGAGCCTGTGATGGCTCCCCCACCTCCCAAGGAAGAGAGCAGCAGTAGTCTATCGAAGATGTTTAGTCGCCGAAAGAAGTAATCGATGACAATATATGTTGTCTATGCCTACGACCTGATTTATTTTTTTGCCGTCACTTTTTGCGAAAAGAAAAAAAAACGTTCTAGACGAGGATCTATACGCTCATGAGCTCATGTACTTCTTAATCTTTATTACTGGATGTCGGATTGTGGTCTGGGATCTCGGGACATGGGTCCAGAATGCGATTCATACCGTCCATGGGCGGATTTTTAGTTTGGCCTTGTCATTTTTGTGATATGGCATCAGCATGCATCTTGATATGCCTTCTGGATGTCTGAGAAAGGGTTTTCGTGTCTTGTTGTCAGTCGAAGCGCAGAAAAGATACTGCATGGGGTTCTCTGGTGAGGGTGAACGTGTACAAAGAAGATGTATGAGGGTGACCACGCTTCAAGAATAAATTCTTGCACTTTTGACTCTACGGGGACGTGTCTCCACATATCTGAAGCATGCATTACACTATCAATCCTCCAATTTCGAAGTTACAGTCACAATGAGTATCTGTTAACACCAGACGATGATGAAACATGATATGATTGATATATCGTATCCTAGACCCTCGGAGTGTTTGCTAGCTCCCATAAGTATAACTGGAAGACAGCTGAGTCGGCCGCTCTAAGCCGACGTTGACGCACATTGTGACATAGACCGAACGAGGAATACACTGCGACAACTTGGGTGGCAGATAGAGATGCGACTTTTCCTTATTTTGCTTGCCCCATCTTTACGATTGGCAGATTTGAACGCGGAAGATGTGTGGTTCGAGTTGATCTAGGATCCTAACTCGTCAAGCTCTAGTAGAAATTACTGGCTACTAAGCTACCTGTCAAATTGGAATTTACAGCAATACGTCAAGTGACAGAATCGGATCTATCTTTGCGGCATTGTCGGACGCAGTCGCCTTGTCAAGGCTGGGGATTGGCTTCAGGCGAACCATCAGACGAGAGGCTGAGGCTCTTCCCCCAATGACCTGTTGAAGGGTTGCATGAAACTGTCAGAAGAACCCATGCTTCAATCTTGAGCCTATAGTGAGTTGCCGTGTCACTCAAACTGCTATTGTTTGTACCTGGGTCTAGCATGAGGTTGCGTTGCCTGAGCCTGAGTGTCCACATACATTGATGAAGGAGTCGCCTGCATATGACATGATTGTCTTGAGCCGACTTGATTCTTTGTTGAGAAATCACTGTAGCCATGTGCCGTCCTGTATAAGCCCGTGAGGTTCTATTATTACTGACTATGGTTTCTCATGTTTGTCGACATGTGTTGCTCCAAGACGATCCCTCAGAGCAGGGCTATGGAAGGCCTCAAGGTCACGCAATAGAACTGAGGCCTCTTCCACACACACAAGAGTGCACGCACACACACGCGCACGAGTTCATCGCCGAGGGCATGGATATGAAAGATCAAAACCATGTGCACTCCCGTTGCCCATACTCATCGTCTGGTAAAGAGAGGGGCGTGATCTGACAAAGTTGGCAGATGCGATGGGATCATCATTTTGTGGCGATGCAGACTCACTGAAATCCTGGTTTGATGACCATAGTATGCCTTCCTGTCCGCGGCTTGTTTCCGAACGCGCAGAGGCACCGAGATGGCTGTTTGCACCTTGAGTTTGTGTTGCATAATTTGGAAAGCCCTGAAGAACATATTCTGGGTCGAACGAAATGAGGACGATGGGCCTCAATTGTCCGTAGGCCATATGGGTTGGTGAATATACCAATATTCGCTCATCCATAGACCATTCGATCCCTCGAATGGGCTGGACGGGGTTGACAACGCCTTGGAGCTGAGCCAAGTCACTATCGTAGTGGCATGTTTCTTGGTCTCGTGGCCATATGTTGACTGACGGTTCCCGTTTCTTGGGCTGCACTCTGAGCTGCAACATCGAGTCAGGGCTATAAGCCTCAGAAACAAGGTCGATGAAAGCACCGCACGATGGGTTGTATGAACGCACAAAGCATTCATGGAGGGTGTATGCTTTGGCGTCAGATGGGCCGTCACCAATGTGGATCGTCTCACTTGATCGTTCTTCAACATGATTCTCGCTATTCCATTCATCTTCTTCGAGGCTATCCACGGTTGACTCTGGCGGAGTGGGCAGAGAAGGCTCTGGCGGAAGGGCTTCTTCTTGTTTATCAAAGTGAAGCTCCTTTTTGTAGCACGTCCTCTGGCTGCCTGCATTTCCCGGGAACCACTCCTTTCGAGTCTCGACAATGGTGAGATTCCCTGTTTTCTCGTCTTTAGTGAGCTGCAAGGAAGTCCAACGCTCGTCTACTGCGCCCTCTGAGTCATGGAGACGCCATAGGTTGCGCATCGGAGGCTTCTCGCACTTCTCATGGATCGCATTGCCCACGGGGAACCTCACAACTTGGTAGAAGTTATTGCGCATTCCATCATCGGCTTCTGTTCTGAACGTGTTCGAAACACAGTAAAATTGACCGTCGATGATTTCAAAGCAGACGTCAGACCCTATACTCTCCCCGTCAAGGTCCCATAGAATCAGCTGCGAATCAGCCCACCTGCGAGTCTGGAGGTTGAGGCAATGAATGCCCCATCTGTAGCTACCGTCTAGTGTGGCATGTGATTTGGAACCCCAGAACAGGTAATTCCTGTCATTGCGTACAAATAGCGGGTGTCTTGAACACGGCCTTTGTACGACAACCCATGTGGGAGACTCTGTGAGCTCGAAGATGATAAGCCAACTGCTCGTGGTGGAATCTCGGAGAACTTGAGTGGCAAGACACGATAAGATGCCCTCGGCGTAGTAAAGGGGCTCAAAGGTGTGCGGTCTTTGACTATCGAAGTCTCTTACCGCGAGCTTGAGAAGTAGCGGAACATCGACTATCCTTTCAGACGTGAACTTTTTGTCGATTGTGCTGAGGACACGGAGATGGTTGCTATTAACAGTGTAGCACAAGTGTCCATTCGTATAAATGAAACGATCCGCCATGGCAACTATAGCAACCATCCATGGCTCTGCTGCCTGGACCGCTATTCGCCGCTTAGCAAGCTTACGGAATGACCTTGGGAAGTCCTTGGTAGACTGCGCCTCCTGAGCCTCTGCGGAATACGGTGCCTTCTGAGATGTTGTCAGCGGGGACTATCTCACCAAGACAAGAGGCTGGGACGAACCAAGAGTGCAAGGCGACACATTCGTCTGTCGTAGAGAATGCAGGTCAATGATTTGCAGGACAGAGCCAAGTTGAACACATCTTCAACGTTGAGCAACTCAACAAGAAGAGAAACAATCTCGAGAGGTAGTTTGAGAATGCTCATGGCGATGCTGCGAAGAGAGAGCAGAGAGAGCCAAGGGACAAGATCCTGTTGAGCGGCGTGGGTTCATGTTCACAAGCGGCAAGATATACCGAGCTGTATACAGAATACGACGCTATTCAGAGCGCCATGGTCGTTATTAAGTCCCTCATTACGGGAGAAGAGCGGAGCAGAGCCGCAAGACTCCTTGAGCTCCGTCCGAGTCACGATCCACAGCCTCGTCGGGTTCAAGGAGCCTGCCTACCCCTGCTCATAGGAATGCCAACGAATTCTTGGACGCCCCATGTCTTTGTTCTCAAATTCGATTAGTCAAAAACGAGCAATCATGGCGAGTTGGAAATTCGTGGTTGGTTGGTGTTTGGGTCAAGAGCAAGTTTTCGCAGTGAATGAGGCTCTTTTTTTTTAGCTGACGATCGCTTAGAAGAGTCTTAAGCTCGCGTGCCACTGTTTTCTTCTTCTCTTATTCTTTCTATTCAGGTCAAGGTGACCAAAGCTTGACCTCGATGTGCAGGTTCTCGACGTCACGAGGATATCGAGATGGTGTATGTAGAGTCTAAGTTAGGTTAAGCATGTGTCTTAAGAGTCTGTCAATAACGTATAAGGGACAAGGCTACAACAGGTTGACTTGATCCGTCGTTGTACTAAGCAATTAGTCTCGCGGCGCAGTCGGACTAATCGTCGTACTAACGATGAACATGGTGTAACTCGTTCCAGAAAGTAAATCAAGAGGCTCTGCTGGTGTTGTACGGCGGTTCAACCCTAAGAAGCATACCTACTAGGTAGTCGATATTCTACAGCCTGTCACTCACTTACGTGTCGGGTTTGCCTCACGTAGTTTGTATGCATGTACTTCAGTCCCGATCAGTCTTTGGCTTCAGTTCAGCTCAACAACAACTCTCGTGAATATCACGACTTTACCCCAAAGCAGCTGTTTGTGGCGCGATTGGTACTTTACCTACCTATTCAGCTGCGGAATCAGGCTGTGGTGGTACCTGCTGAGAGAGGCATTCCATTCAGCCAATACTTCAGGATTGGCCAATTACACGACATCTTTCATGTGCTTACATGCATGTTTTGATGGTGTAGGTCCCCTGTTGAGATCTCTGAGGGGTCAACCCCGTTTTTGAGCCTCATTCAACCTCGTCACAATCTCATACGCGTGATTCAGTCCTTGACAAAAGCGGGCTCTAGCATGCATATATGCAGTAACGAGCATGCAGACCCATGCCTCACTAATAACCTTTAGAGTATACTGCGCGAGTTTGGAGCAACCAAACCAGGCTGTCTGGCATGGCTAGATGCTCCTTGCTCCTTGCTCCCCCAAGAGGCCGGCGACATGTATCAATGCCTAGGTATTATTCATCCAAGCCATCAGGCCGGACTACTCCAATTGGCCACAACTAGAAGCTACAAGGCCATCGTGCACGTATTGGTTGATGATATAATAGTATTGTATTATCTGCTTCTGCAGACAGCAAAAGCCCTATCCATTAACGCCAGAAATGCCCCATCTTCTTTCTTCCCTGGCCATAGAGGCTCCTTGCATCTCCAGAAACAAAGGGTCATTGCATTTCGTTTCCAGGACATCGAGTAAACACCATGGACTGTTGCTTCATCGTCACGGCTCAGCCTCCTGTGCTTCGTCCATGCGCCTCGGCCTTCCTAATATCTACCGTCGACTGATGCTGCTCTCTGAATTATGGATGTCTATTGTAAGCAAGTTTTGATGGGTTGTTTCGTTTTGTGTCCAGGTATCGAATAATAGTAGTCTTATCACGGATTAGATCACCTTCGTGACCAATGCAACGATCACGCTCCTCAGCTGTTGAGCTGGACATAATTGCCTGTTCCCTGTTAGTACCTGATGGGATCTCGACAGCCAACAGCACTCACCTGGGAATTGTCCCTCCTTGCCTTGCAGTCGTCCACTCCACCATTCGTTCTCGTTCTGCGTCCTTGTAACGATCTCGATAACGTCCCCAGCTCGGAAACTTAGATCGCCCTCGGCTTGCGCAGCGTAATCGTACAGAGCCGTTACAGTCTCAACCCCCGGGGCGGTGAGGCGCATGGGCTTAGGCTTAGGCTTAGGAGGCGGTGGCTTCTTCTTACCAGCGGCGATAGCTGCCAGGCCTGCATTGGCGCCTGTTGGAGGAGTGTACGGCGGAGGAGCGGCACCTTCGTTGGCGGTCGAGGCGGGGCGTTGATAGCCACCAATTTTGGGGCTCGTCACAGTGCTGCTTGACGGCTTGGAGCCCTCGCCTCCCTGTGTAAGGAGTGCGGGCTGCTTGGGGCCTTCGAGGGCAGGCTTTGCCCCATATCGCACAGGTCGTGGGCGACCGGTGGTCTTGAAACGACAGATGGACAATGCCTCAGCCTGTTCTTGAATGTCGCCGCGCTTCTCATGGAAAGCATCCTCAATGTCGAGCGTGAGATCGAAATAACCGATATCGCAATTTTGCATCTTCTCGTGGAGTGTGTAGAAGATGTTGAGCTGCATGTAGTAGAACGATTGGAAGAGGGGCTGGATGAATTCACGCTCGAGCTGGAAAAGCTTAGGTAGCTCGTCCTTGAGGAGGTCGTTGAAGTAGTTGAAGTCCTGGGTGGCTTGCTCGACATCTCCTTCGGCCTTCCACATTGCCTTTTCGTCCTTGGCAGTGCGCTCTTTCTTGTCCTGCAGCTTCTTGAGTGTTGTGCGGTGTCGGTCGTAGTCGAGTCTCTTGTGTTCACGCTTGAGGGCGGTCTTGCGTATCACCTTGATGACGTCGAGCAACTCGTTAGCGGGACGGATAATCCTAGATTCTATCATTTCCAACTCCGGTGCCAACGTCTCTTGCAGGTCCTTAACTACAGCCTCGTATTCTTCGCAAGCACGGATGCCTTCGGGGTTACCCTCGATCTTCATTGAGTCTGGGTCTGACATGCGACCCGAGATGGGCTTGTAGACTTCGGTCATGGCCTTGCTGAACTCGATCTGATGGGAGAGCATGCCATTGATAGACTCGAAGTACTTTTTGGACTCATCGTGGAGCTTCTTGGTCTCAGTCTCGAGTTCCTGGAAACGACGCTCGGCATCGATGTAGACAGCATCTTTGGTATGCTCGCCGATGTTGAATTTGGACTTGAACTGTTGCGGAGCCTAAGAGCAAGATGCGTATTAGTACTTGAGATCGTGTGTCTCATCATGATGGCGTGTCCCGACTCTTCAGCCGCGCGCAAATGGCGTTTTGTGCGCGCGAGACATGCTGGCTGGAAGTCCAAGCACCATCAAGTGAGGGGCACGGCTTACCCGAGTGAGGCTCTTCTGGAAGCCTTTGAAGCTCATGGCGAGAGCGCGGCGATAGTTGTTAGATTAATCTAGCGATGCCAGCAGTAAAGTCGGTGTTGGGTGGGAGAAGACTGAGTGAGTATCGCGAAAACCCTCAGATCGCGAGGCCGCCAAAAGTTAGACGAGAGGGTAACTTATGAAGCTCACGATTATGACAGGGCAGGACAGCCCAGAACATGACTGAGTGAGTCGTGGAACGGTGACGTCCACTTGTGTGGCTGTGTTTTAGTTTAGCTCCCAGGTTTAAGTTCCCTCACTGGACCTTTTTTGCTGCCCAGCCCGTCCTTTGCCTTGCTGCCAAGCCTGCCGATTTCCGATGCTGTGGCTATTCAGAGGTTGAAGAAATAATAGGGGCACATGGGGGGAACTGAGATGACACTGGCGGCAGTTCAGGGACTACTCAGTACCTAGGTAGTATGAGACTGACAGGGAAGATAGCTACGGAGTATGTCAAAGTAAGATATTTAGCTAAATGTGAGCTGGATTTCCTGATAATGTGGTTTGTGTTGAACCATATGCCTTTTTTAAGCGCCGAGTTGACCGGAACAGTCCTTTGCCTCAGCACCCAGGGCTTGGACTTTGGAGGAGTGACCTTGGGGATTATAGCCGCTGCGTCCACTGCGTCATGGGTGTTGCGTCACTATTGACAGCTTTCAGGGATCAATCTCTCCTTTGGGCCACAGGTCAGGTCGTAAAGGCGCTGCATCTGAGCCACAAGCCCTTATTTCTTTTACATACCTACCTAGATACCTAGGTACAGTACTGCAGCTGTGCAGGTAGTTCAACCTTGGGGAACGGGGCAATGTCTGGAGAGGCACATGCAGAGAATACTATGTATATACGACCGTGCCTATTGGGTTCGGTGAATTGCAGTGGAGGTTCATCAACGCAAACTCCGCCTGCACCGCAATAGGAAAACCCAGCCCTCCGCATCGGGAACAAGTTCTGACTGAGCCTGCTGGGGTCCCTAATGTTGAGGCTCTGAACTGAACTGACGGCCTGCATAGATTGCAGATAACACCTGGAAAGGCCTTGCAAAGAACGTCGCATCTGTTACCGTTCGCATCTCGCCACGAAATAATGACTCTTCCATCTTCTCCTCACAAGAACGGTTTCGGCTTCTCCTCCGCCGTAACCTAAGACCTAAAGAGCGCACCTTCTGCCGCTCCCCGGCTTTTTCAACCAATGGCCGTGCCGAATCTGCCGGAGGCTTATCACCGAGGGCCCCGAGCCGACAAGCTAATGACAAATCTTGGACCTGGAGCTCAACGCCTCCTCCACCAGAATTCACTTCTTCTCTTCTTCTTCCCACTGGCTTCGCTTGACGTTTCTTCGTCCTTGCAACTGCCAGACATTCAATTCATAATGTCTTCCAATATCGCTTCATGCGCCCTGCGCTCGGCGGGCCGAGTTGGCTTGAGCCCAGCCTCTCGCGTTACAGTAGCTCCCCTGCGAGGTATGGCTCGCGCAGCTGTCGTGGCGAGGCGCACATCACGACGTGGATATGTATCTGAGACCAAGAGGGATAATGCTCAGGTTGAGACGGCCATCAAGCTCGACAAGAAGGCCTTTGCTGATATCCCTCCACCTGATACTCCATCCAATGCTAGCGTTAGTCCAATGGCTGGTAAGCGAATCTTGTCCCGCTCTACCTAGTGAGCGAGATTTTTTTTTATATTGAGGCTAATCATCCCAAATAGAAGTCCTCAAACAAGCAGCAGTTATGGAAGAGGGCCAGCGCCCCATCTACCTCGACATGCAGGCTACAACACCCGTCGATCCTCGAGTTCTCGATGCAATGATGCCATTCTATGTCGGCGTCTATGGCAACCCCCATTCGCGGACACATGCTTATGGATGGGAGAGTGAGAAGGCTGTAGAAGATGCGCGTGAGCACGTCGCCAAGCTTATCGGTGCTGACTCCAAGGAGATCATCTTCACCAGCGGTGCCACCGAGAGTAATAACATGAGTATCAAGGGTGTTGCTCGGTTCTTTGGTCGATCCGGTAAGAAGAAGCACATCATCACAACACAGACTGAGCACAAGTGCGTACTCGACAGCTGCCGCCATCTCCAAGATGAGGGCTTCGAGGTCACGTATCTCCCTGTTCAGAACAACGGTCTCATCCGAATGGAGGACCTCGAGGCCGCTATCCGACCCGAGACTGCCCTCGTCAGTATCATGACTGTCAACAACGAGATTGGCGTGATCCAGCCTATTGAACAAATCGGCAAGCTGTGCCGATCGAAGAAGATCTTCTTCCATACTGACGCTGCCCAAGCCGTGGGTAAGATTCCTCTTGATGTCAACGCCATGAACATTGACTTGATGTCAATTTCCTCGCATAAAATCTACGGCCCTAAGGGTATTGGTGCCTGTTATGTCCGAAGGCGACCCAGGGTCAGACTGGACCCTCTTATTACCGGCGGTGGTCAGGAACGAGGTCTCCGAAGTGGAACTCTTGCTCCCTCCCTCGTTGCCGGCTTTGGCGAGGCTTGTCGCATCGCCAAGGAGGAGATGGCTGTAAGTACTCATGACTTTCTCAAACCTCTCGCTGTACATATGATGAGTTGCTCTACACATGCATGGCTTTCTGAATGGCCCGTGACAAGGCCGGCCGTGTTGATCGAAGCTTCTGTCTGATCTACGATATCTTTCAATCTTGTCTCATTTCCATACCTACGTACATGAGAGAGATGCTGACCGATTTATAGTACGATACCAAGCGCATCAAGTATCTCTCAGATCGCCTGCTCAACGGCCTCTTGTCTATGGAGCATACAACACAGAACGGCGCTGCCGACTCCTTCTACCCCGGTTGCGTCAACGTCTCCTTTGCTTACGTCGAGGGAGAGTCTCTCCTGATGGCTCTTAAGGATATTGCTCTGTCTTCTGGCAGTGCTTGTACCTCGGCCTCACTGGAGCCTAGCTACGTTCTGCGCGCGCTTGGCAACAGTGACGAGAGCGCTCACAGCAGTATCCGATTCGGTATTGGCCGCTTTACCACTGAAGCTGAGATTGACTATGTTCTCAAGGCGGTGCAGGAGCGTGTCACTTTCCTCCGAGAACTGAGCCCTCTGTGGGAGCTCGTCCAGGAGGGTATCGACTTGAATACCATTCAGTGGAGCCAGCACTAAGCAAGCTGTGATGATGATGATTATCCGTTCACCTAGAGTTCCATGCTCAGTCTTGGTTACTCTGGATGAATCAAGGACGTTAATGACGATGGCCGGCTGAAGCGAGGCTCAGCTGTGTCTGTATAGCATACTGTAATATCAGAGATACCTCTTTCTTATATATTTTGAGGACGAAAATAGGGAGCGATTGGTCAAGGGGGGGTTGCAAATTATGGGATGGATCAAAGGACGATAAACAGGCGCCTCTCATTCACATCAAGCACCGGGAGCGTGCTTTGCCTGTTGGAAATGAAACAAACAATCGGAGTTGAGTTTGGCTTGAGATCAAAACTAGAATGAGACACGACCATTCATTATTGCGCATGCCGACCACGTTCTATCTTCTAAAATGGCACCATATCTGACGCAATGTTCCATGAATTTTAGTGTTTGACAAAGTGACAGCTTATACGAGTCTTGCTTGGTAAATGTTGACAATCACATGCGTGGCTAAAAACAGCGCCTGTGCATGCTGAAGGAGGGCATGTAAGATGGCCATTGCTTCGAATCTCGATCTCGACATTCCTGTACAAACAGTCTCTCTCAAGTGCTGGGGTGATCCAATACTATTACGTTAAGGTACTCAACCACTCCGAAACGTGGATCGCGACTTCCTGGCGTGTTAGTGGATGAGTTCCATCTAAGGTAGGTATGGATGTGCCTACTGCCTTCCTTTGTTGACGTCATATCTACTCAAGTTTCTGCCCATTAACAGCTCCTTCCACCTTACGTGCCTGCCAACCTAGGTACCTGCGCGCGGCGCGTCACTGCAATTCTCGATGGAAATGACATCATTGTGCCACTGCAGTTGCCTTGGTGAGATATCTTCCTTCGTGATGGACTTCCTTCAAATTACTATAAAGTGTTCTCCTCTGCCGCCTCTCGACCCAACTTAATTCCTTCATCAACATCCTTGAAATCCAAACACTATCAAGAACTCCAACCGACCCAAGCACAAACAAACCACAAATCTTACCAAACCCATCAATCCATCAACATGTCTGATACTCCCCAGCCTTCCACTCTCAAGTCCGTCGTCGACTCCGCCTCCGGTGCTGTCCAGAGTGCTATTGGCAGTCTCACTGGAAACACCAGCGACCAGGCCGCTGGTGACCTCAAGAAGCAGAAGGCTGAAGCCGAGCATGATGCGTCCCACGCTACCGCCAAGCTCCCCGGTGCCACCCTTTCTGGCTCCGGTGCCGCCGCTAAAGATGACCCCAACCGCACCGAGGGTTCTTGGAACCAGACCGCTGGCTCCGCTAAGGAGGCTGTTGGTGGAATCATCGGCAGCGAGGTAAGTTGGATAACTCGAGTCGTGCTTACTTTACTTACTAATATGATCGATAGTCCCTGAAGAAGGCTGGCCATGAGCAGAATCTCGAGGGTAGAAACCAGGAGGCCAAGGGTCAGCTCAGCGATCTCGGCACTGGCATCAGCAACCGTGTCCAGGGCACTGTTGGTGGCGCTGTCTCCAACCTCACCGGCGACAAGGAGCAAGAGGCTCACTACGACGAGCTTCGTGCTGAGGGCAAGACCCGCCAGCGTGGTGTTGAGCACGACATCCAGAAGAAGGCCGAGGCAGAGAGTCACGAATAAACCGGCAAATCCAACATTGGTACCAACGCAGGGTGGAAAGCATGAAGTGACGAGAATATGATACCCCAAAGTTGTGGCATGGACGGAGGAGGAAGATCCTACTAGATACTCCTAATAAACACCATCAACAGTTACTTAAACGTGGCAATTTGTGAACTATAACAGTCGTGCTTGTTCTGTGATGCCGAAATTGCATCTGCTGGGTGCTTGAACATGCCCCTTGAGGCCAAAAGAACATAGGATCTAGATCTGAGGCAATGAAAAACTTGGGTAAATTACTGTCAGCCTAGGGTTTTCGTGAAATATTTCCCTTATCAATTAGGATAGGTCTCAAGTTCTCTTGCCTCCCTTTTGTGCAAACCATCCTCACACCTAAGCCCATTACTATTCGAGTGCCGAATCACATCGCTTGTCACAGCCATATGGGCTTGTCAGGTACAAAAGGACCAAGCTTAATCGTTATAGTGATGAGTGCAGTATCTCGAAAAACGTGCAGTTTGCAGCCAAGTACACACATTATCAATGCGGAATTTATGTGCTGTATCCTAAGAGTTTTGCCTCTGATTCGACATGATTCCCTTGAGTAACAGCTTTGTGATGATCAAAAATACTATATAGTAGGAAGGGGGGTTGTTTTCCCCCGCCTTAACAGCTAGTTTTCGACTGGGAACCCTTACGAAAACGCAACATGTCAGTGTTTTCTCATTTACACAAGCCGGCATGCATTGGCTGATCTACTGTAGACACGAGCAGTAAAGAGCTATCAACCCTGAACGTTGGAGGAGCCTCCTCACTTGGAGCCATTACTAAGAGTACAAATATTAGATAACGTGTAGACCTGGGCCTCAGTGATCATGAGAAGCTGGAGTAGCAGAAGAAGCACAGGACTTTCTATGCAAGGGTATCTAAGGCCAAAAGAAATTGCCGTAGCTCTGCGTCTTGTGTGCTGGATTCCCATTTTCCCCATGCCTTTGCATCGTGGTAGTATTTCCATTCATGTTTCCATTCACAATTCACTGGCGCACGGAGACGTGAGGTGCCTTGCTGTGACTGCCACTGGTCACTTGAGTGGTTGGTAGAACGTTCGAATCTTGATTCTGTATTCTAACAAAATCCCCAAGTGGCAACTGGATATGTGTAGCCCCGGTAGGTTCACAACTCCGTGCGGCCGGGTACCTCGTTTAACTCAAACAAAGACACCTTCAAGCTTGATCAACGGACAGCGAGGAGGCAACTAGGGGCCTGAAGTGCAAGCTTTCTTGACACCTGATAGATCGAACTTACTGCAGAAGTGACCTGGATGGGGTAGTGATGGATGGAAGCGATATTGAGGAAGTAAGGTCTGGCTTGGTCCATCAAGAATACATCTAGGGATAAGGAATGTCAGCTCTAGAGTGAGAAATGATATAAAAGGGGTTGTGTTGGCATGCCCTGGTTCCTCTAGTGAGTTGCACCACAGTAACCTTGAGAGTTTTTCCCAAGTAACAACGCCCGCAACTCAAATAAGCACAGCAAACAAGCGGGTTCCGAGCCGCATCTGAGAAATTTCCGCTAATGTGTGCTTCAGAAATACAGATGCAACGTCCACGAAAACGGAGTGTGGAGTCAATGCAAATGGAGTGGCAGGCAATGGAAGTCTCACAGCGCATGAAGCCAGAAGAGAGTAGGGGAACAACTAGCCTGGGAAGTGCGTCTTCTAGTGCAAACTACAATTGGCAACTGCTAGAAATATGAGGGATGAAGGCTAAAAAATGCCAGTCCAGGTCAAAAGAAGACTGAGATTATGATCCACGAGCTATAGTGATCATCCGTCACAGAGGTATTTGGCAGTGTGTCCTCTCTCAGATAGTCCTGACTGGACTCCCGAGAGTACCCGTACAGTCATGTACGAATACTTGGGAGGGCCATGGAACGGCTGATGGCAAGATGACTTGCGTGAGCAAAAGGAACGGGCGAATGTACCATCAGAGCCAGTAACGGGATAGAAGGAGGAAGATGAAGACAGTCTTGGCATCAGTCAGACCAAGAGTGGCGAGTACTCGAACCGAAGGAAAGGTACTTCTGCGATGTCTGCGTAACCTCTCGAAGACCCCTCCTTGGGTCGAAGACAGGCTCGAGAGAAGGCCCGCGCTGGCAGGGATCAAGACTGAGGAGAAAGAATCAAACCACATCTCATCAACATGGAGCCAATCTCAGGCTCCTACAGTGTGTCAAACACTTTGTTGCTGATTGTCTGTCTTGGGGAGAGGTGGACTCAGGTTCAGAGACCCAGTTGCATCTGTCCCGCTGCATGTCTCGTCTAAGTTGGGAGAACAAAACCAAGGATTCCCATCCGTCCGGGTAAACATATAGCGTCGAGGAGCATTTCGGAGCATGAATGACCAAGTTACAGTACTGGACCGACACCAGAAGAGAGGCCTATCAGAACATCCACAAGGGGCCGCATCATGAGAGTATCACGCCGAGGTTCGACGGCACAGGAACGGTTGACAAGGATGAAGATGGCTTAGACGTTACGATGTAGCCCTCTTGAGCTTCCTGAACACACGGAACCGTCCAGAAAGTTGAGTAAACCCCTCAATGGATCACCGTCGAGACCGGGTGACGGAGATTATCATGAGACCGAGTTGAAAAGCAAGTCAAGTTTGTGGAGGAAGTTGATGCTTCAAGGTGTAGGCATGGATTGTCGTTGATAAAAGTCGGGGCTTAGCTTCATGCACGATTCGTATAGCATACCCTTGTCGCACTTGTCGGCGTGTAAGAGGAGGATCAGTACGTTTAGGGCGATCCAAGCGAGCGATGAGGCTCAAAGATGAAGACTGACGCATTATCTGGGGGTCATGATGGACGGCAGAATAGCAGGCTAGCCCCTGTCAAATCGCTATACGAATCGTGCATTAGCGTGGTGCTGATGATTGGCCTTTGGGGATTTCTGGGGCAGATGAGCCTGAGGTACCTGACGCTTCGCACAAGACTCTGCAGAACAACAAGTACCTCAATTTCCAGGCGCATGGATCGCCTGTCAGACCTCTCCTCTAATTGGCTGTGTCCCCTGAGGGAGATTGCTCCGAACGGCCAACTGCAGCGCGCCAATAGCACAACACGTTTTCTTATTCGGATTCCCCATCGCGAGAATTGTAACTGTAAGGTACTTGGGACGGACTGCAAAGTGCAACTTTGGGTGTTGTTGGCAACACGCCCCCCCCACCAACTTTTTTCCCTTCTCTTTCTCTCCATCTCCATTGTTTGGTCTTGTCTTGGGTATCCTTCACTTGAATCTCTTCTTTTCCTTCTTGTCGGGATATAGGTGTCATCGCCAAACCTAGCGGATACTGTCTGTCTGGGTACCTCCAAATTAGGCATTTTTACTCAATGCCCTAGTCTTTTTCACCCCAAGACGCTGTCACCGCCCCCTGTTCCTGTATTTGGGTTTGTTTGCTTTGATTTGCCGTGCCGCCATCCACAGTTGCATCTCTGGCTTTTCAAGGCGCATCCGAGGCGTCCAGTCCAATTGCTTCTTTCTGTGGTCTTGCGCACTGTGGGAAAAAGCACAGTCTTGAGTCTGGGTCATCACAGCCTGATTGACGGTTCAGGCTCTAGGGACCTGGCTCCAGCTTCTTGGTCTCTTTCTGGGTTCTGCCTCTGTTCAACTGTCCTGTCCATTATATAAAGGCTCTCTGAGCCCTTCCTTCAAGATGTCTTCAAGATATTCACTACGCCAAACTCCCAGGTTTGTTGGCTCCTCTATTCCTCCATCCCAAATTCTCTATCATGTTGCTAACTTTGCGCCTCCAGGAAGAAGGAACTCTTCGAGGGCATGGTTGAGACCCCTATTCGTCGCTCACGTTCAAATCGCCGCCAGACTTCCCAACCTCTGTCAGACGTCGAAACCGAGTCAAACTCTACCGTTGAGACTGTCTCGCGACCTACTCGCCGACGCACCGCTAGGTTCACCGAAGAGCTTGACGAGGACACTGATTCCGACAACATGGGGGCTGTCAACAGAGCCTCCAATGGTAAGACCAACGGCCATGCCAATGGCCATTCACACGGCGATGCCACCAATGGCCACGCCACCAACGGTCATACTACATCCAACGATGTTTCTGGTGCTGCACCAATCAATTCAGTCATGGAGAAGACCGAGGGTGTCCCTCAAGACCCCAACGTGGTTGATGGCTGGAGGCCAGGCCAGGATCCCAAGATTGACTACTCTGGAGAATTCGAATTTGGTGGTTCTTTGGGCACCGCTGCCATGATGGTACTCTTCCCTATACTCATGTGGTATATGTGGATTGGCGCCACTTACTACGATGGCAAGTTCCCTTCCCGTGCCGAGGGTCAGTCCTGGGGCGAGTTCGCTGCTCACCTGGTCAATCTGGTCTACGCTGGTGCATTCCCCCGCCTCCAGGTCTGGGCCTGGTACTGGTCTTATCTCATCGTTGAGGGTGCGTTCTACTGCCTCCTCCCCGGTGTCTGGGGCTATGGCAAGCCTCTTCCTCATGAGGGGGGCAAGCAGCTTCCCTACTACTGCAGCGCCTACTGGAGTCTTTACACCACTCTTGCTTGCCTTGCCTTGCTGCATTTCTCTGGCATCTGGCCTCTCTACACTGCCATTGATGAGTTCGGTCCTCTTCTGTCTGTTGCTATCCTCAGTGGCTTCCTCGTCAGCTTTGTGGCCTACTTCTCTGCTCTTTGGCGTGGCAAGCAGCACCGCATGACGGGCTACCCCGTCTATGACTTTTTCATGGGCGCTGAGTTGAACCCCCGGTTGTTTGGTATTCTCGACTTCAAGATGTTCTTCGAGGTTCGCATGCCTTGGTACATCCTGCTCATCCTCAGTCTTGGCGCCGCCGCTCGTCAATATGAGCAGTACGGCTACGTCTCTGGTGAGGTTTGGTTTCTCGTCATGGCTCACTTCCTCTACGCCAACGCCTGTGCCAAGGGAGAGGAGCTCATCATCACCACCTGGGATATGTACTATGAGAAGTGGGGTTTCATGCTCATCTTCTGGAACCTCGCTGGTGTTCCTCTCTCTTACTGCCACTGCACTATCTATCTAGCTAACCACCACCCTGATGTGTACCGCTGGAACCGCGGTATTCTCGCTGCCATGTTCGCTGGCTACCTCTTCTGGTACTGGGTCTGGGATAGCTGCAACAGTCAGAAGAACCGCTTCCGCGCTATGGAGAAGGGCAAGTTGGTCCTACGCAAAACCTTTCCTCAGGTTCCTTGGCAGACCATCCACAACCCCAAGACCATTG
This sequence comes from Fusarium brevicatenulatum, assembly GCA_013363135.1. Taxonomy (NCBI): domain Eukaryota; kingdom Fungi; phylum Ascomycota; class Sordariomycetes; order Hypocreales; family Nectriaceae; genus Fusarium; species Fusarium brevicatenulatum. The sequence goes on along the minus strand of JABEEJ010000336.1, from coordinate 3,921 downwards.
TCACCCCCCAGGGAACCATCCTGGTTGACGGTTGGTATGGTCTTGCCCGCAAGATTCACTACACTGCCGATGTGTGGTTCGCTGTTTCTTGGGGTCTAATTACAGGCTTCGAGAGCCCTTTCCCCTGGTTCTATCCAGTCTTCTTCTGCGGCATGATCGCTCACCGTGCTGCTCGAGACATCACCCGCTGCCGTCGCAAGTACGGTGATGCTTGGCTCGAGTATGAGCGACGTGTACCTTACCTCTTCATTCCTGTGAGTTTCCTCCAAAAATGTCACTTGAACCTGATACTAACAGTCTCTTAGTACGTCATCTAAGCAGTCGAAGAGGCCACTCGGGAGCAAGTCAGATTCGCTCCGCCCTCGAGGGACACTTGGTGCCTGTGTATTATTCTCAGCCAGCGGCTCTTGATGCCGCTAGGTGTTTTGGTCGGTGGATATGCGTACAAGGAAAACAAAAGTCGGTATGATCTGGGAGACAAAAAGGGAAACCCACAAACGAAGAGATGAAGAGACGTAATACGAAGGGGGTAAGAACGCTGTAGACACTAGCCTCTACTGGTTTGTATAGGGGGTCAACTTGCTTGGGGGGGTTTTTAGACCATTTAATCTTCCGCTCGCGTCTACATACTCTTCATGAAGCGAGGATACTATAATAAACTGCTATATACGCTCTTAGTAAGCATTACATTTTCAGAACACTGATATAGTGAAGACCTGCAATGGCTCGGCGTGTACCAGTTGTGTCAGGACATGTACGATTACCCCAAGTATGTGATTGTTAGAAGATAGCTGGCTGCTTAAGTACACCTGACGATGTATGAAAGGGGCATATATGTCAAGTTCTGGTACATAAAAACAATTGGCAATAGCATACACTGATACTCGAGTTCCCTTCACCGTCTATGATGAGAAGCCACCCAGAGAATAACACGCATGTTAAGAGTATTTTACAGAACCATCCTCCTATTTCGTCCCAGCCCTTCTTCTCCCATAATAGAAAACAAAAACAGTAACTCAAGTCCATTATTCCATGATTGCGCGAAAAAGGGGCAGGTATGAGACCGTGCCAACCCAACGCCAGCGTTCACAGCCCTTACTGCACAGCCCATGTTCGGGACAAGAAGCAGGAAAGGTTGCAAGCGCTATTAGTGTTCATTCAGTCGACCATACCCTAAACAGCTCCTATGATTTGAGTTCGATCTTGCCTGGCTGTCATTCAGGGCAGGGCTCCTGTTCCGTTGTCGATTTAGCATACAGCGTCGACGTTGGCCTTGGAGTTCATGAGAAGGGCAACAATGAGACCATAGAGACCTGTTCAACGTTAGCTAGTTGCAAATGTCAGATTAAGGGACCAAGACGTACCCAAGACTTCGGCGAAAATGAGAATAAGAATCATGCCGACGAAGAGACGAGGCTGCTGAGCAGTTCCTCGAACACCAGCATCACCAACAATACCAATGGCAAAACCGGCAGCGAGACCAGCAAGTCCGACGGAGAGACCAGCACCGAATTGAATGAAACTGGTGAACAGAGGAAGGTCCTGCTTCAAGCCATCGGAGATAAGGACGGAAACGACGAGACCGTAGATACCAATGATACCAGCCATAATGACGGGAACAATGTCTGAGATAAGTTAGCATCGCACAGTTCGTGAGGATTGTATCCCAAGGGCCGCGTACTCTTGACGATCAGGTCGGGGCGGAGGACACCCATGGCAGCGATACCAACACCCGACTTGGCGGTACCATAAGAGGCGCCGAGGCAGGTGAAGACAATGGCGCAGGTGCAGCCCATAGCACCAAAGAAGGGCTAAATGATCGTTAGCGATGTGAAGTTCGATATGGAGTCGATGTCGTCGACCGCCTCACGATGGAGGTTTGGGCGTCGCGAGGTGACGTCGACGGCCTGGATGACGTGGAGGACTAACCGAGTAAACGGGGCTGCAGAGACGCGCATGTTAGCTTCAATCATCAAGAAGGAGGTAATGCGAGACGATTCCGATGGCTTTTCGCGTTGCCAGGGAATGCCTGAAGCTTCCGGTGATGCATAGGGAGCTTGATGATGATGGGGGCAAGGAGGCGCGCAAGCACGTACCAAAGTTCGCTAACCATCTTGACGGTTGTTTATCTGAGGATGAAGCAGATATCAAGGGGACAATATCGTTTCAAAAGGTGTATCGAGTAATCGAAAGACGAGCTAAGCTGCCGGGAGATGAAGTCGTTGGACAACGGGAATCGATTGCTTGGGGTTTGAGACGAAGATGTCGAGGTGAAGGTGTGCTTGTTAAGGTCTCATTCCAGGTTGGCGTCTGGTTGGCGGCAAGGTTTTGCTGTACTCTATTGGGAGGGAGAGGCACGGGGAGCATTACATAATGCACTACGGGGCGGCTGGTGTTTCGGATAAAAGATGGGCCAGCCAGACCGGCCGCTGACTGGTGGACTCCAAACAAAAGAGGTGGGACCAGGAAAGCCTCGCAGTAGCAAGCCACACAAGGCTCAGTGCGCCACATGTGAATTTTTCTGCCGCCTTGGCGCATATTATCCAGCTTCTTCTCTTTTTTTCTTCTTTCTTCTTGACTTTGTCGATATATCGCCAACCACATTCCTCCACCAACCTCACTTTCAGTCCTCAGGGCGAGCCAACGCAAGGAACCCTGATACTCATACCATCCTGTACGCAGCCTCGACTCTCCTCTCCTCAAACCCCTACAAGGACCAGCGACTGACTGCCATCGATTAGAAACTTTCCTCACAAAAACCTCGGTCTAACCTTTCACAATGTCTGAGAGTGCTGGTATGACCAATTCCCTCACCTCGCAACTCTCCTGTGGCCATCCGCTGACATGTTGGTAGCCTGGCCCCTTGCCGATCAGAAGCTCGAGCAGGAGCTTCTCGATCTCGTTCAATCTTCTCAGCGTAGGTCATCATCAACAAGGCCCAATCCAGGCCAATTCGCTAACGCACTTGACAGATGCCCGCCAGCTGAAGAAGGGAGCTAACGAAGCCACCAAGACCCTGAACCGTGGTGTCTCTGAGCTTGTCATCCTCGCTGCTGACACTCAGCCCCTCGCCATTCTCCTCCACCTTCCTCTTCTCTGCGAGGACAAGAACGGTAAGCGCAATTGGTAATCCTGATGCAGTCGGGGATGATTGCTAACTTGAAGAACTTGATAGTCCCCTATGTTTACGTTAGCAGCAAGATGCACCTCGGCCGTGCGTGTGGTGTCAGCCGTGCTGTCATCGCCGCCAGCATCACCAGCAACGACGCCAGCGAGCTCGCCGGCCAGATCCGAGCCATGCGCGACAAGGTTGAGCGCCTCGCTATCTAAGATACCCCACGACGAGGAGGAAAGCAAAAGATGGAACACATTTTCGCCTATGGACAGATAGTCCTTGAACGACTGTTTGTTGCTACTCAGATCTGTTTCCGAATTTTTTATGTTCTGGGCTTACCTGGTGCAATAATTGGTGTATGACATTGAGTCCTCCTGGGTATAATAGTAATATCATCAACTGTCTATCTTGGCGAAACGAAACCAAAAGATGTCCAAAGCATCTCTGGAGCCCAATACGAAAACGAGCCAAAGTGGATGTATCGAAATAATTTCGAAATGCGAATGCGATGTCGGCGGCTATTCTGCGCTATGCTATAACGGATGCAGTGAAATGCCAGCCTATGACGTCTCCACCGCCAAAAAAAAAAAATGAGTGAACTGATGCGGTCATATTAAGCGTAGTAACAGCCGCTCGATTCGATCCTTCCCGTCTCTCGGGTGAGCTGCAGCTTGCCCCAATTCCTCCTACAGCTTCTTCGTAACCTGTCTCGTCTGTGTCTATTCTTTATAGATCGCCATTTTCTGGTCTTGCTTCCCTGGATTTATCCTTGAATGCCTACCAAGTGCCGTCGATAAGAACTACGT
>JABEEJ010000335.1:0-11305 GCA_013363135.1 Fusarium brevicatenulatum | reverse complement strand
ATAACACATTATGTCCCCTTAAAGAGGATCGACCCTTGTAAGTAATGGCGGGGTTCGAAGGTTCTGTTAAAGTCAGAATTGAAGGAATAAGGTTGACTCTGTTTGGGTAGGTTAGTTGGCGAAAGTCAAATTGACCTGAAGTCGATGACGACTCCATCAATTGAATGCACGTGCCTAGGCACGTGACCAACCGCCCTTGCGTCTGAACTGCAGATAAAGTGAATACAATGATAAAACGGTGATTGAACTGGGGATGATTATCATAACCTGCTCGTGCTGTCTGTGATTGTTGTAATGTAACGGTTGAGCCAACCATGCGGTTCGACACGTGACTTGCATGTCGCGTCTCACTCCATATTGGTCTCGACGCGGTCGCAATGACCTGGAGGCAACTACAAGCTACGGTATAAGATGGGCCTTGAACTAGTGGCAACTCGATCTGATCTGTTTTGGACCCCATTTTTCACTCGTCGGAATATGTACCGCCGACAAACATCAAAGTCTCAAGGCAGGACCCATCATTTGTTTACCTGTGGCCAGTGTACGGATACTGACAGACAATACCAAGCATTGAAGAAAAGAGCAAAATCACTTTGGCTACTGTAGCATACTGAAATAAATAAGAGTAACCTTAGTCATCGCTTCATAGAACGTATTAACGATGCAATGATGATATAACCCATGACGCAACATTTACGACGTTCTCATCTCCACCTTTACCAGTATATCATGATCTCCAACCATTCTCCCTTCACCCATTCCCATCAATCTTCACACATCTCCCATCATGGCAGAACAAGATATCTACGGTGGTAAACTCGCCAATCATTCTCCCTCCCTCCCAAGAGGCTCATTCTCCGGCTCCGGCGCCGAGCAAGACATTTACGCCGACAAACTAGCCGGCCACACGCCCTCTCTTCCCCACGGGGCATTCACCGGATCTGGGGCCGAACAAGACGTCTACGGCAGTAAATTCGCCGACCCCTCTCTCCCCAGACCTTCGTTCGCTGGATCTGGCGCCGAGCAGGATATCTACGGTAGTAAGTTTGCCGGCCACTCTCCATCTCTGCCTCGGGCTAGTTTCGGGGCATCTGGCGCCGAACAAGACGTGTACGGCTCGCATTTCAACCGCCCCGCGTATCAAGGTCTAGGCACTAGCGCCCTGGGACTATTGCACTCCGCAGTCTTGCCGTCCTTTAGTCTGCATGCTGGACTTTCCACAGTAGCGTATGGACTTTCGCGGTATGCGGATAGAGTTGAGGGGAAGGATGTTCTCTGGGCTTCTGGAATGACGCTGAATGCGTGGTGGAGCGCCATCGGCTCCAAGTATGTTTACGACAATGTTGCGCCCCTTGATGCGTGGAATGATCTCGGCTACTCGCAGAAGCTTCTGCTCGCTGGTGTCACGGCTTGGGGAGTGAGACTTACTTCACGCGTTGTGTCGCGAAGCTTGAAGCGTGGCAAGGATGATCCTCGGTATGACGCTAAGAAGAAGGATCCTGGGTTCTGGAACAAGGCGCTCTTTACCACTTTCCTGCCCGAGGCTGTTGCGCAGACTATCATTTCGCTTCCGTTCACAATTCCTTTCCGCGCTGTGGCCGAGAGCGCTGTCGCTTCACCTTTTACTTCCAACGGATTCGTCTTCCACTCTCTAGCCGTCTTCTTGTTCACCACCGGTTTCGCTCTTGAGACCTTGGCTGATGCCCAGCTTGAGTCCTTCAAGAAGGATGACACCCCTCAAGGTATCAACAGAGAAGGCGTCTGGAGCATTGTTCGACACCCCAAGTAAGTTTTTATCTTAACGACTCAATAGGCTGAAACTGACGAATCAAGTTATCTTGGCGACACCCTGATCCACGCTTCGTTCCCCATTCTTCTTCTCGGTGCCGGCATTCTCCATCCCATCGCTGCCCTCGGCCCAATCGCCAACTACCTCTTCCTGCGTTACATCGGCGGTGATAGAGAGAACGAGGAGAGTCAAGCTGAGCGATATTCCAAGCACGACGCTGTAAAGGCACAGGAGTTTGAAGAGTACCGCCAGCAGAAGAACAGCTTCTGGCCCAAGCTGGAGGAGTTGAAGAACAGCTGGACCCTTGGAGTGTTGGGGGTTGGTATCGCTGGAGTCGTTCTCGAGAGAGTACTTCGAAACACGGTTTAGGAGAAGAGGGTATGTTCGGATATACTATCGAAAAATCGTCAAAGATCAAGAAATATTGTCTATTTTACATGTAAACCGTTTAGTCGCCCATTCTGAGCTAATAACTAAAGTCATCCCTCTATCGCATTAACCGCTTGGTCGACATATACGTGCCGATGATTCATGTGTCACTACCGAGACCACCAGGCGATTTGAATGTGTCAAATTAAATCTCTTGACCTGGGCCTTAAAATTATCGATTTCCTCTGACGAAGGAATAGCCTCTTGTGTTCCTGACCTTTGGACCTCCATGACAACAGCATTGCTTGCATGAATACCTACACTTCTGATGTTCTACCCCACATTAGTCTTGCCTCATGTGATCTGAAGCATGGAAACCCATGGAAGAATCGCTAGTCGATAACTTAAATTCATGCTTTGGAAAGGGGGGCGAAGAATTATTTAGCTCCGGTAGTCTACCTGACGTTGACGTCAAATTCAGGGCAATGGCCGCTTCTCTCAGCATTAGCATAGAATACACAATTATCTCCAACCGCAGTAACGTCGTTGGAAACTCCCAGGCGCAAGAAATTGCATGCAATAGTAGACCTGGAGGGCCTTATGTCGATGGAAGACCCTTCCTTAAAAGTAGCTGTGTTATGAGCGGCAATGAAGTCTCAGGCTCTGTTCAAAGTTAGCAAAGAGCTCTGGTTAGTCAGGCGCCGTAAACTAAGTCGCCATGCTTTTCGGTAAATTGCTCGTTCGATCATGGAGTTGGACTTGCAGCCACCAAAGAGCTTCCTAAAGATAGGAAGAAGCGTGAGAGTAGCGTATCGAAAGCTGTTCCGCATATAAGACTAGGCGCGATACTAGGAAAGACGTGAAGGTAAAAGAAAAGAATAGATGTCTTGATTAAAGACGTTTGGGTAAAGTATATAACATTTAAGAGCCAGATATAGAATCTAAACTTGGAAATACTGTGGTACTGAATTGTCTGTATGTCGCGGCCCTATCCGTGCCTGACAGCTCTGTCGATGGTTATGGCAGCTGAGGAAATGCTGAAGCTGAGAGTAGGAAGACTGAAGCAATCTTCAGATCAAATTTGGTCTTACTTAGAACAATGACACAGAGACAAAGACAAAACCAGACGGTAAGGAATAATGGTGATATTAGTGAGAAGACTCGTTTCGTCGTGATCAGGAGAATGACAATAAGCATTGGTTATGTTTGAAGTGGCCATTGACGTTAACCATATTCCTTCAATCGAAGAGAATCAATGGACCCAGGCTAACATTGACTGAGCAAGCTTCTTTCACGCATAGCGAGAATGCAAAAGCGATCTCTACGTTCATACACATACACCTGAGATCGCTGAACCGACGATCATACCGATGGAGTGTATCATCAAACCAAGTTTTCTAGTCCATCGTAGCGATGGCTTCTTGTCAACATTCCCTACATGCAAGGCGAAAAGCTTGAGGTCTCAGAAGGGCAATGGGTGCCGATGTAAAAATTTGCAAGAACAAAGCTGATTGAGAGAATCTTTTAGCCAAATCTCTCTTGTCGAATTGCAAATTAAACTCTCAGGTTTCTAGCACTGTGTCCACCTCGACGCTTCGTACTAGGCAGACATAATCTTCCTTTTCAAAGCGGCAAGGCTGCCAGAGAATCTCATCTGTAACAGACCCAGGAAATCAATAGCTTGAAACGAGCTTTTTCAAGACCATTGACGTGTACAAAGTGGGAATAACAGTCGGAAAGCCACATAGACCATAACCCGGTAACGGGGAGGCAAGGAGACTCAGGACCCCTATTCCTAGTAGCAAAAGGTCTTAGGGAAGCTTGCCAAGACTTACTGGATTCTAGACCAGGTGAGGACGTCTCCTTTCTCCCTTGGGCTTATTTAGCTTATCCTACCTTTTCCAGCGGGGCTATGTTCGGGTTCAGCTCTATACTGGTTCCTTGGCGACTTTCAGCAGAACCCCAAGGTCTACTAAAATGCTTCCCATGAGGGTGAGACACGGGAACCACGAATAGTCAATATTTAATGCGGAGCTAAACATGATACCCCAGAGTAATGGGCCAGAATGCTCATAGTAAGCCAATCTTGACTGGAAGCATATCTATGCCTTGATATTTCTTTCCATGAAGTGATAGCTTTGATTTATCATTATAGAGGCTATGGTCTTGCTGAGATGATTATTATTTACTATTGGCAATGTCAATGGGGCCGATGCTTCGGCGATTGTTTATCGATGACCTTGGTATCTGAGTTTTAAATCGAAAAAGTCTGACAATCTCTTCTGAAAGCGTAAGGGTCTCCGCGGGCCAGGCCGCTGGTCATTGGCCACCCTTAGCGATGGTGTAGGTGATATTCCAGGGTTCGTCTCGTGCCCTTCGCTAATTACTGAGTGAGTCTATCTACGGAGAATTTCACAGCCTTCTAAAATCTGACACTAACGGTCTTGCCATTTTGGCACTTAGTCTTATGCATGGTTTTACACATAATACTCCGATATGTGCTCAATAGTTTGCGATTAGGGTGGGTCTGCTGATTCGGCTACAGATGGCTGGGCAGATTCTCGATAATATTGTATGTTGCTGACTAGACAAAGACCTGATACCGGCGAACTCCAGTATCCAAGAGTTAAGAAAGCTGTTTGCAAGCTACCAGGGGGCGCTAGTGTAAATCCCACTTTCCGCAAGTGGCTAAAACAAGCGAGATGTCACCTAAAAATTGCCAGGGACTGCAAGACAGAGGCCACGTTATTTTCCATGTGTCTACTGCCGGCATGAACACAAGAAGACGTTGAACCTATAAAAAGGAAGGAAATCTGCTAGGAAAAAAAGCCCGCTAAATCGAGATGGGGTAGTGGCTGGGCCCGGGCCCGAAAGGGTCCAGTCCCCGAGCTGGGACACGGGCCGGTGACATAGTCTCTTTTGGCGGCATGACCGAGCCGTGTCTTAGAATACGCTTTCGCCACAAACATCGAGATACGGCTAGCCCTACGCTCGACTGCCCTGATATCAAATTCCTTGCATGACTGTAAGATGGTAGGGTTGCAGTGATACTCATACTTGTTTATATATAGCTCATAATACTCTGCGTTCCAGACTATGGCAACTGGGACAGAAACGAGACACAGAAGCTGAAGTTGGATAAAATAAAAGTTCAATTGGGGTTTAAATAACACTAGCTACTATGTTATTATATTACATGCTATTCCAGGACTGCATATTCTCAATACTAAATCCTAAGTCAGTAGGTATAGGCTCCCTGCGCTTACAATTGCTGTACAACCATCCAAGGTTCATGAGGTTTTAGATACATGTAGGGGACTGCTCAGCTGCTTTGCCCAAGCCTAGATGCAGGCCTGGCAGGTCAAAAAATGTCGCTATACCAGTTATTTCCGTACTAGTGGCTAAGACACGGCTCCCAAGTTGTACTAGCTGCTATGTCTCAGAGCGCCGATCTGTCACTGTACTCAGTCTTACCCGTATGATTGGTTATGGCTTACCACTCGTGAAATGTGCGCCCGTCTCCGGATGACCAGCTCTCGGAGCAGTTCATGCAACTCATAATAGAACAAGGCATTGACATCTCTTATAAGTAACACCAAACTTACTCGGAAAAGTCGAGTTTCGGGACCACCAGCTATTATCCTTCCTACTTTAAAATATGTCAACACCGCTTTTGTCCAATACTCCGATGGGGTTTCTACGTACTCCGACGTCAGGCAGCGCTAGGAAAAGAAAAGCAGACGAAATCCTCCCAGCTCCCTCCTACCCGCGCCTAAAGCCCCTAGCACAGCCTGCAGTCATGCCATACGCTACCGCTTCAACAAACCCAATATCTCCTATCTCACACTTGCAATTATCGCCTCCGAGCAGCGCCGACGCTTCATCATCAAAAATTCAGCAGGCCATTGATCTAAACTTTCCCACATCGGGGACCAACACAGTCCTTCCTTTCGCAAATGATCCACTGATGGATAACGGGGATATAATAGACATGTCTCATGAGATCGACCTAAGTTCTGTAAGTTCTCCCTTGCTGCTTCTAAGTTCAATGTAGCTGATTGCCCACAGGACTGTAACTCATCGCGCCATGAATCGTCAACGCGATCAGTGACAGAGTCTGAGTTATCCGTGACAGAGTCTGACTTGTCAGATACAGAGGACATAAGCCAAGAGATCCAGGACGCTACAAACCAAATCAATGAGACAGTAGAAGCCAGAAAATGGTTGTTCTTTGTAGAGCATCATCTTCACAAAATACTGCACGGACTAGCTCAAATCGAGGGGGCCGCAGTGCAGGTAGCCAGAACCACGAATTCTGCGGTTGTCTTTTCTGATAACATTTATCATCTCAAGGAACAGGTCATGCTTTTGCATCTGTGCCAGCAGCACAAGGTAGAGGAGTCCTACGGAGAACAAGCGTTACTCAAGTCAAAGGTGAGAGAATTGCGGGAGCTTTCGGATGCTCAGGTGAACGGCATGTCAAGCTGCTATCACCACAGCATTTGTCGGCCACCAGAGGAAATTAATACCAGTATTTGTCGGGCTTTATTTAGTGGATAAGGATGTATTGGAGTTTTATGTAAGATGTTCAAAAACAACGATAATATGCCTGGTAGGCCAGTCTACGTTTCTTGCTGTGAACTTATCGTGATTGACAAGAATGCCTGTGGGTTGAAGATTGCGGCTCAGTCTTCTAAGGCATTGCAAACCAACTTGTGATTGTCTCGAATACTATTCCCGCGCCGGGCTTCCTTATTTTCCATGAAGTGAGAGACCATAGGGAATAATCCCAAGTTACCTACCGAGAACGCGACCCGCACGGTCCTATATTACGTGTGATTGGAAGCGTGACCGTTCCAGAAGTTGTTTTGAGCAAAGAAGACACTGGCGGAATTTGTGCTATCACATGATCGCGACCATGGAAGTAACCAAAGATGTTAAAGAAAGATAATGATCATATTGTCGCAGAAAGACTGCCTTAAACCGAGGCCAACCCACTTTGTGGCTCTACCAACAAGAGGATTGATAGAGAATTATGGTATTATGGCTTCTTTGCATGTTAAGCCTTTTATTTCTAGCCTTTGAGGCTTCGAACATGAACCAGGTCTGTCATCCAGATTAATATTCTCTCTTTATCCTTGAGCCTGGCCTAGGTCTCATCCCCTGAATTTAAGTATTGTATACAGAGTTTGTAGCTATCTGATGGCACAGCGCAGCCGGGAATGAAGTTTGGTTGAATCTTCTAAGGTTAAAATCTTCTAAGGTTAAACGGCGATGAATGTGTAATAAGGAATTGGGTCAGATCAAACAGTAAAGGGTGGCAACCCTAGATAGCACAGGCAGCTAAATAAAACTCCATTCACATAATAAAAAAAAAAAAGAAAAAGAAAAAATCTTCTTCCAAGCTATAAATCAGATATATTATTTATAGCCAATAGCTTTAGACAGGTAGATCTTCTGGATTTGGATGCTCAGAATAGAGCCGGCTAGTTTAGCAAAGGAAGACACATCCTTAGAGTTGAGAGAATTGTCTCAGCCTGCACCCTGACTTTCAGGTCAACGGGCTCTGAGGTGCTGGTGTTTTGGGTGACCGCGTGTGTATTCTCATGCCATTCTGTAGTAAGCAGTTGAACAATGCCTCTGAAAGACAAGCCCCATGTTCCAGGCATTCATTACGAGCAATTTCGAAGACCCAAGCTCTTTGGACTATTTATCAGCCACGAGTCTCAGAACACATGTAATTCAAAGAAGAAAGAAGGACGTGTACGGTGTTGCTTTTTTTAGAGCTTTAGTTCTACCATTGTTCACAGCAGGGTTGTCAGTTCGTTCAGGACATCAAGTCTCGACCCAGAATGGGCCATAACTTAATCTGGTCCTATGTTCAGAGGCAATAAATTCTCATGATATATAAAGCGAGTTCTCTCCCACATATCAGCTAAATCTACCATCAGCAATTTCTATCAATCTCCCAACAGCATAAATCTCAACCAGTGCCCACTTTCTATCTATCTATCTTACCCGCTCATTCAAGACCTACACGCTACCATGGACGAAGTTCACCGCCATACCGGAAAGGCTCTTCCGATGCCTATCTATACCATCACTCGCCAATGCCTCCTCTGCTTTACACGTCTCGAGAAGAGCAATGATAAACTCTTCCTCCAAATGACTCGCTCGAGCGAAACTGTGCCGCTTTTGGATGGAAATCGCATCAAGTTTGACTTTCCAGTGCTACGCCAAAACTTCTTGTATTGGATTGGAACGACAGGTGCCCTGAAGCTATCACCCTCCCTCGATGAGAAGCTCAAAGAACGTGATCATGTATCCAAAGAGGTGTTGGAATGGTTAAATGTGATTTTAAAAAATCTGAATCGGAGTAAGTTCTGTTCTCTCCCTATTCCCACTGGCTTGGATGTTTTACTAACTTTAAACAGTCACATATAAACCCCATTCAGATACAACGCCTTCCAAACATACGCAGTTGGACAATTGGCTTATGTGGAGGAGTATGGTGTTGGACATAGATTGCGCTCTGGATCAACTACGCGAGTGTGCTATCGAAATCGCACATCTCTCCGCTCACCAGCCTATTGTGGCGGGGAAGGACGGATCATTCCGCAGAGACATTATCGCCCTTATTCGAGATCGATTTCCCGCGGCGCGTCAAGCCTTGTGCAGGAAGCTGGGAGAATCAATCGCGAAAAGACGAGAACCTCTATTTCAGGGCGCATACCCTAACCTCCCTCTGCTCGCCAGCACGAGCAGCGTGTTTACACTTAGTGCTGCGCATGATTCTGTTGAGTATCCTCCCTTGCCTAAGGTATCTGAATTTGAAACCTTGGGAGGCCCTGGCTTGGACACAGTCCCTCAAAAGCTACCAGGAGTCCAGTGCCCCTTTTGTTACTGCGAGTTGGTGCTGAAAAAGCCTGGAGATGATATACTTGCCCTATGGAGAAGTCATGTCGACGAGCACATCCAGCCGTATACATGTATCGTCCCTGATTGTGAGGAGCCTACGAAGTACTTTATGCACCGTGAAGAGTGGGCAACACATATGGAAAACGTTCATGATTGGTTACGAAAAGCCAATGCCGGCACGTGGTGGCAATGCGATACTGGCACTGGCCATGAAACCCCCAGAACCTTCGAGTTCAGATCACAGCGGAATAATCATATGGATGATTGCCACCCGGAACTTTGGCTGTTCGGCCACGATGACGGAAGACGTGAAAGAGAGGAATATGTTCCTCGTGATAGCTTGGTATGCCCCCTATGCGACCAAATTCCCGAAGACGCGAAATGGATGATGGAGACAGGCAAATACGGCGGGTATGAAGTAGGTATGTCCATCTGGAACCATATTGCCGATCATTTCAAGTCTCTATCCATGATGGTCATTCCTTCTATTGGAGACCCCGCTTGCGAAGCGGCCAAACAAAATCAAAAGCTAGCTATTGAAGCCAAGGCCTCACGCTGGACGCTTGGGAGGGCGGAGGAGTCCAGATTACTGCCACGCGCTGCCCGTTCCGTGGCCTTAAATAGCCTTGGGGAGGTCACTGAGATACTCACCGCCAATGGGCCAGATGTTGAGTTCATTGGACAAGGAACAAAGATATCCTTGTGCAGCGCGGCCGAGCAAGGCCTTGAGGCTGCTGTCGAGCTTCTTGTAGACAGCGGTGCTCGATTAGAGGCTAGAGATAGGAGTGGCCTAACGCCATTGTCTTTGGCTGCCGAAAGAGGGTATACTAGCGTGGTAAAGATATTATGCATGAAGGGTGCGGACCCTAGTGCTGTATCTGGTGAGGATAGGCATGCTCCGTTATCCCTGGCAGCAATTAATGAACACGAAGATACTATACGGGTTCTTATCGATGCCGGTTCAGATATGGAGGCCCGAACCGTGCGTTTTAACAGGGCTCCACTCCATTGGGCAGTTTTCAAGCACCGGGTAGAGAGCACAAGGCTACTCCTACAGCATGGCGCTCAGGTTAATGCCAAGGATACGATGAACGGGACCGCATTGTGCCATTCTGCCGGGGAGGGGCACTTGGATATTGTCAAGTTACTTCTCGAGCATGGCGCAGACACAGAACTTACTAACATTGATGAGGAAGCTCCTTTATCGTTAGCAGCTCAGCGTGGCCATGTAGATGTGGTGCGGTTACTGCTAGCCTATGGGGCCAATATTGATGCAAAGAACTGGGACGGCAAGACAGCACTAGATGTGGTCCGAGGAGATTACTACAAGCGCATCGCGTATGACGAGGTCGTCGAGGTGCTCAGGTCTCACTAGGTGCGGACTTCTGTACCTTATAGAAGTTGTGTTTGAAGGAGGCTTATTGAAAAGACCAACAATAGAACAAAAGAATAATAGATTTCATTTCCCGTATAACTCGTATTAAGTAGTGATCACAGAATCTGAGTGACTAGCCTCAATTGTAACTAACAGATCTGGTCCAAAGATATTTACATTCACGGGCTTTCGTCATGATCGAAGATCACTCGCACGAAAGGCTGCTTTCTACTCACGCGTACTGATAAGCTGCCTAGAACAAGAAGCGATTGATGGAAGTAGGGGGAACTGATATATAGGACCTGGCCAGAATGGGAGTAGCCCAGATCTGAAGTTGCTGGGAGTTGTTGAAATCATGCTGGAGACTACTGGCAACGTTGGTAAGGCTGGCTTCGAGTTTTATCCCGTTGCTGCTCATGCAGCCTCGATTAACAAGTACATTGATTCATATCTGTCAGTTATAAGTCAATATCAAGCAGCCATCACCCCATGACGTGAAAAATTCGAAGTTAACTCACGAGTGAGTCGCGTGATGTAATCATCAGATGCCAGATCTATCATTTAAAAATGATACTCTACTGAACTAGGAATGAGCTTACGAAACTTGCCTGCTGTTTAGCAGATCTTGAGTCGTGGTGGTATGGAGGGTCAACAACATGACAGATGCACTCGGTGGCTTCAGGGCCTGGTCTATAGCCTATCACGCGGACGATAAGCCATGGCCCAGAACCTGGACAGCAATATATCGTAGTGTGTATGTAAGGCGCGTGATATAAGCTATTAGCTATAGGGACTATTAACTTAAAATAACACTCTTATTAAAGTTAATTTAGGTAATATACTAGCTACTTAAT
>JABEEJ010000334.1:0-55935 GCA_013363135.1 Fusarium brevicatenulatum | reverse complement strand
TAGCCAGCTATATAATAAGCATATAATACTAAACACATAGCCAGCTGTGCAGGTATAAGTGCCCGGAACTTTTACAGTACCTGACAAATCTCATCGCACTATATATAGTTAACTGCTGCTAATAGTTAAGCTTGAGCCTCTAAATGCAGGGAATAAATAGCAACGGCAAATATTGTTTTCCTAAAATAACTTTTACCTAGAAGCTCTCACTATGGCCTATAAATTTCCAAGCCCTACGAATCTATAATCCCTTATATATGAAATGATATATGTCACTCGATTTCCCTTATCAGCGCGGCATCGGCACAATGAGCCGATCAGTCGGCAAGCTTCGTTATGCCATATCTCAGCCTGTAGTAAATACATATAGCCGATATTGATGATTGTACTAGTATTGAGTGAGAAAGAAACTATATTTACATTGTCTCTCACCTAAGTGAAAATCGTGTATCAATTGTAGTAAAATATCTTGAGGGGTCTTTTTTTAATCACGCAGTAAATATGTCAGACGCACCGGTAGTGAATCTCCTCAAACAGTTGATGGATATTCCATCCGTTAGCGAGGAGGAGAAAGAAATCGGGCTGTGGTTAGCTGATTACCTCAAGTCAATGGGCCTCACGGTCGAGATGATTCCTATAGCACCAGGATCGGATCGTTGCAATGTCTACGCGTATATGGGGAGGAACCGCAAAGCGCGCACGATGCTCACTTCTCACATGGATACTGTTCCGCCGCACATTCCCATCACAATCAAGGAAAACACCATCTACGGCCGAGGAGCCTGCGATGACAAGGGTCCCTTAGCGGCTCAAATTATTGCGGTGGAGGAACTCAAAGCCGAGGGGGCCCTAAAAGATGGAGACGTGTCTCTTCTTTTCGTCGTTGGGGAGGAAAAGGGTGGTCCTGGAATGCTGGCCGCCAATGATATGAACTTGACCTGGGAAGGGGTTATCTTTGGCGAACCAACCGAGGGCAAACTAGCCACAGGTCACAAGGGGCATTTTGTCTTTGAACTCTTCGCTAGAGGCGTCCCTTGCCACTCTGGATATCCCGAGCAAGGCAAAAGTGCAACGGGTATGCTGGTCTCCCTTCTCGAAGAGCTGAGACACATTGAGCTTCCTGTCTCTGAGCTTCTGGGACCTACTACTTTCCACTGCGGAAGAATCCAAGGTGGAGTGGCATACAACGTTGTTGCTGCTGAAGCATACGCCCTTTGCGGCATTCGCATCGCCTCAAGCCTACAGGATATCGAGAAAGAGGTGGAGGCTACGGTGGCCAAGTACCCAGATGTCACTTTCAAGAAGTCATTTTCCTATCCCGAGACCCTTCTTGACTATGAAGTAGAGGGTAGGTTTTTCTCATCATCTTTCTTTTGCAATTTTGCCAAATATATGCTAACCGATGATCAGGTTTGGAGAGGATGTCTGTTTCATTTGGCACAGATTGTCCGCGTTTGAAAGGCTCCCATAAGAAATATCTTTACGGACCCGGCTCTATCTTGGATGCGCACGGAGAGAATGAGCACGTCAAGATTCCTGATTTGATCGAGTGCGTCGCTGTATACAAGCGCTTAACGCTTATGTTGCTCCAATCTTAGGCCTAGCATATCTGTAAGACTGTATCGAAATGACATGTTGCTATACATGGCCTCGCCCTCCATCCCTTGTAGCCACGAACTCGCGTTCTCCGTACCTGCTTAGAGGCGGTAAATGGTGAAGTCCATTGTGGGACTTCTTGCCGATAGTTGTTATCGTTTATCAGCGTCGGGTCGGCTTATAAAGATGCTGTGCCGATACTCGGTGGACACCCCCGATTTTGTCATCGACCATTTATATGGTATGCGACGGTTGTCCACCTTGCTCGGAATTGAATAAAATCTTTATTTATCTCATTGCAGTGAATTGCCCAATACTATATCCAAGATCGAGTACAATGGCTGCCAATATTGCAGATGCGCCTACATTGCCGAGGGATGAGGCTTTTGCGATCACTGCAGATTTCAACTCTGACCCCTATCCTGGCAAGATCAGTCTAGGAGCTGGGGTTTATCGCGACGAGAAAGCCAGGCCATGGGTTCTGCCGAGTATTAAAGCGGTTTGTTAATCTCTTGGGTCTATGAAATATGCCTTGATCCACTTCTAAACGACCCAACAGGCCAAATGTGTCCTCGAAGCATCACCAGATTTTGATAACCATGAGTATTTACCAATCGTAGGGTTTGAGCCCTTCCTCAAGTCAGCGAGGGAGCTCATCCTTGGGGACTGCGACATCTCCAAAAGCTATACGCTATCAGTACAAACCCTTTCAGGCACAGGAGCTAATCACCTCGGAGCCCTGTTTCTAGGTAGACAGCTTAAGCCCAGAAATGTGTTCATCTCAGATCCGACGTGGGGGAACCACTTTCTTATCTGGCAGATAGCAGCGCCTGATGTCATCCAGAAGAAATACCCTTACTACAAGGCAGATACATGCTCATTCGACTTCAATGGTATGGTAGCCTTTCTAGAGAAAGAAGCCACTGAGGGCGACGTTGTCATATTGCACAGCTGTGCCCACAACCCGACAGGTATCGACCCAACGAGAGACCAATGGCGCCATCTCGCGCAACTGTTCAAGAAGAAGAGGCTTGTTCCTTTTTTCGATTCTGCATACCAGGGCTTTGCAACTGGGGATGTAGAGGATGACGCTTGGTCTGTCCGGCACTTCCAAAAGGTCCTCTTCCAAGATGGTCCTGGAAACACTCCTCAAGGCATGTGTATCGCACAGTCCTTCGCCAAGAACATGGGCCTTTATGGAGAGCGCGTGGGTGCTTTCCACTTGATATTGCCGCAAGATACTCCTGCTGCTGGACCCCACAGCCAGCTTATGCGACTTGTGAGAGCTGAGATATCGAATCCCCCTCTCTACGGCGCTCGGCTGGTCTATATTATCCTCTCAGACCCTCAACTACGCGATATGTGGAAAGACGACTTGCGTACCATGTCCGGACGGATTAAAAGAGTCAGGACGCTATTGAGGCAAGAGATTGACAAGCATGAGGGGCTCGGTGACTGGGGCCATCTGACAAGTCAGATCGGCATGTTCAGCTACACAGGGTTGAGCAAAGATCACGTACAGCGTCTAAGAGATGAGCATCACATCTATATCATGTACAACGGAAGAGCAAGTTTGAGTGGTGCAAACGAGGACAACGTCAAATATATCGCGGACGCGATAGCCGAAGTCGTACAGTATCACAAGAGATAGATAGGCTGTATCATGTTGGGCATAGAAACCTGATGCATTAAGATTACTCAGAGTATGAAATCAGAATCTATGCCAAAGAGTGTATTCTCATCCCTTCCCGTGCTACGTCCTTCCGCAGAGTCCAGAAAAGCCTGGAGTAGTGGACTGTCCAATGGATCACCTGTGATTGTGCCTGATGCCATCATGTCGTCGTAGCTGTTAGATTACAGCTATGAAGGTATCAGAAACTTGGTCCATTCATATTCGTTGATTCCTTGCGTATCCAACATAACGGGGACAGAGTCCGCGCCCATTCCTGGACTCTTGCCATTATCTGTGCCTTTAAGGTGGGCTTGAGGGTCGAAGAGAAGAGATAGTGGGCATCAAAATATCCAAATCTGGCCAGGGCATTATCCACGAACAGCTGGGTGAGGATCCTACTGGATGTTCGTGCTGCCGCTATGCATGCATTCGCCAACAACTTGGTTGCCTCTGATATTTGACGAGGCTCTACTTCTATATGGTGGGCAAAGGGATTCCTGTTGCGGAACACATAGAGCAACATAGGTCGAGTCGTCAAGATGACGGACTGGTTGAAATGTAGCTGTATGGATGCTACAGGACGTAGGATAGCTGTTTCTTGGTTCCATCTCAGATGCGAAGGAAGATCGGCATCCCTAGGCTTCAGCTTTTGCAGTATTGATCTAACATTCTGGATGAACTTGCCCTCACTGGCCTTTGCAGATGGTGAGTATGTGTCGCTCCCAATGAGGCCTGTGATCTTTGCTAAGCTGATGTAGGCGATCAGAGGCCCTGGGTATCCGAGGACTTTTTCAACCTCAGGATCTTGCTGACAGAGAGAAGGCACTTCGACGTTGATATCCGACTCTTGTATCATGAGCGGCTGCCAGAGTTTCGAACATATTGATCTATCAGAAATATAGACGGTCCACCATAGCCGTCGGCGGTGCTCTCGCTCGAGGGGAGTCAGACTCGATGAGGCGGGAGGTTGGCAGTATGTATCAGCCTCCTCTCAGAGTATGTGTGCTGCCGTAGGGCTGAGTTGCGTTAGACATATCGGCACCGAATAGCCGAAGTTTAACTATCACACCACCACAAGTCGGCTAGGCATTACCGATCTTGATAAGGTTGAGCCGAGACTTGAGTCTGACAAGGCATCTTCTGTTGATGCCAGTGTCCAGGGTTTATATCACAGGAACTAAAAATATCATGCGCAGCAAAGGGTAAGCATAACTCGTGTGTTTTTACAGAATTGATCTGCAGACATAATCTGAGTAGTGCTCTCGTTACTCGTATTTCGGTACTCTGTCCTGGCGTGCTCAATCCAAGAAAAGCCATAGACCTGTGAACCAAACTGCCAATGCAGCCAGTGAGGCCAACTGACGATTCTCCTCTTGCAAGTCCTCCATGCTCCGTCACAAGCCCGAGGTAGCTGAGTTAATATACATAAAAGTTCATTAATTCAGGATTGTCCCTTCTCATTCTTCTGTTCTGAGCCTTGAGAGCGTGTTGCATGAATTGCGCGATAAGAATAACACCCATCGCGAAACAGATACAGGCAATCCAGGCAGTCAGGTAACGAGGCGAATCTGATGATGGCCACAGATAGGGCGTGTAAATATTGGCTGCGTTGCCCAGCATGTTACATATCGCGATGGCCACCGCCTTCTTTTCATTTGTCTGGCCCAGGGTAGCACTGATCCAAGACAGGATGATGTTGTTGATGCCGAAACTGAAGCCCACAAATAGGAAGATGCTTAGCATGCGAGCGGCGAAATTGTTCGTTACCGCTGGTATAATAAAGCCAATCAAAACAATACTCTTGCATCCTGTAATATGCCAGGTACGCTCATTCCAGTGACCTGAGGTCCAGGCGATGAGAAGCCCTACAGCGCCAGCCAGGAGGTACGGCGGGCATGTCAGAGCCAATGTGACCGTCCTACTATATCCCAAAGTCCCTATCACTGTAGGAAGGAAGTTCTGGAATGCAAGGGAGGATATATGTAGGTTGTACATGAGGCATAATACCCAAGTACGCCAGTCTGCTGCTGCATCGCGCAGACCAACCCAGACACTGGTGCCTTCTTGTACATCGGTCGTATCGGTGAAGATTCGAGAATGAGCCAGTTGTTGTTCTTCCTCTGTTAACCATCTAGTCGTCAAGGGGTGATCGGGCAACAACCAGAAGGCTATCAGAGCAGTGACGGCGGATAGGGCACCTTGAATAATAAAGAGCCTGTTATCCAGTCATTAGTCAAGACCATCATCGATGATTTTATCTGGACAGACCATTGCCAGCCCGCTAACCCAAGGACCTTATCAAGGCCGGAGAAGATACCCGCTGCGATAAGTCCTGCAAAAGAACCGGAAAACATGTTGCCAGTGGTTAAAATTGCAAGTCTCATGGCTATCTCCTTTCGTGTATAGAACATGCTAATGATATAGAGTGCTCCGGGGTAGAACTAGTAAAACATAAGCAACCATGGCTGATAAATTACCAAGTAGGAACGTACTGGTGCTTCAACAATACCAAGGATGAAACGGACGGCAACCATTTTGCCGAAGGTATTTGCTAAGAATGATAAAAGGCTGACGATTGACCATGCCAGGCAGAAACTCGCCATATACCAGGATGGCCTCACTCTGTTCAGCATCATGTTGCTGGGAACCTGGCCAGCTCTGAGCAACATTTGTCAGTCTTCTCAATGGACTCTTGGTATTCTGCGTATGACCTACATATATCCCACAAATAGGATCGATACACATGTATTGTATTCTGTTTTCTTTAAGCCGAGATCTTGCTCGAGGTTGTTGAGTCTCGCATTGATGATGGCATTGCGGTCGAGATAATTGAATGTATACATAAACCAGAGAACAGGCTAAGGCGGTCAGGTCTAGAAAAGGTCACCAGCCTTCGAGCGGCTCAACACTCACCATGATATACCAGTCTAGTTTTTTGACCAGTTTTATCTCTCGGGGATCCGTCTTTGCATGTGCTCCAAATTTGTCTACCTTTTCCATGATCAGGACCTTAGCGGTCTCTATATCGCCATCTTGTACTGTCTCGACGGGCGTGATGCGATTTTCACTAGCTCCATAGTCTTTCGTCTTAATCGCATCAGGAGCGCCGGTGGTAGGAGAAAGAGGAGCAGCCATATTGAAAAAGATCTAAGAAAATGGTCTCTTTGAGCCTCTACGTCAATATCAGGACGAGATGGCAGCCAGAAAGGTGGCTTTATAGTATTTTCTGTTCCGCCAGCCACACTGATCCTTATCTCTCAAGGGGCAAAATGCGGGGGAAGGATCCCTGGCGTGGTCGGTTCAGATACGACAAGCTAGCACTGATCCGCAGCCGTTCATGTAGCACTTGATATCTCACATTCGTCTTACGGCCCCGGAAGTGAGACTTTCGGTACGTACGACCGAAAGCTTTGCTTTCACGTAACTCGAGTTCGGATCTTTCGGTGCTCCTCCGAGCTGCGCTAAACAGATGATATGTCGTGGTGGAATACTCCCCAAGCAGTAAAGCAGTATGTAGACATGCCGAGATAGTGTGGAGGGGATCAATCATAAAAGAGTTATCGATCAACCTATTAGATAGCGAAGAGAATCAGAGTCACATCTTTGACCAGCCGTACACTAGTTCGGGCCGTTTAGGGATCCTGTAAAGACAATTCCTTGCTTTGACCCGGAAGCCACGACAAAGAACATCTTCATAACGCAAACCTTGCTCCCTGGGTGAGTCATGGATAATAGAGACGAACTACGAAAATATATCTTAGAGTGACAGTAGCAGCACAAATCCAATACACAAACCTCCTAGCCTATTGGATGCCTACTTAGTAGAATCAGGGCCAGAACCTGGATATCATTATTGCCTTTTTACAAAGGTGTTTGCCGCTTAGCCAAAGACAAAAGTGCGGGGGTGGAGCTGATGCCGATCTTAAAAAGTCTAGATTCACTTGTTAGAGGTCACAGAGACTCGGTAAAGGCAGAACCCTGTTGTCGGCATAGATTGTGAGCCGACCTTCGGTTAAGCGATATCTTCCTCAAGCCGACCGGCTGACATGCATGCCAACCCGGGGACCCACTACTAACCACAAGCGACAGTTCATAAGGCCACGAAAAGGGCAGTAGACGAAGCAATAGTGGCATGTTCAGGACACTGATCATAGTAAGAAACCCATCCCCTCCACAGCTGAGCCCAAACTTCCTTCTCCACTACTTCCAGCATGGTCCAAAAATGCCTCTAGAAGAGGGTTATCCAATGGGTCAACAGATAAACGTCCCCGTCCTGGTTCGAAGAAACCTGTGCTAGCATCTGTCAGAGTATCGAAGAATCCAAAGTCTGGCCTGTCGTGATTATCTATTTCCGTCGTGGGCGAAAGTATAGGGAGCGCTGCTGTGTCGCCCTGCATGGAGCTGGATATTGGTTGCGCTACTTCAGCAACTTGCCTCGTAGTTGGCGTACGTGTCATCATGCGACAGAAGGCAGCTTGGATCTGTTGCAATCTGGGCAAGTAATTTGCTGCAGCTACATTGCCGTTCTCTTTCATGAGCTTCATGAGCTGGAATGCAGTCTGGACCGAATCCGAGTCGCTTGCGTTGGGGGAGATACTGGTGGATATGATGAGGACCAGGGTGGAGGCAAAGAGGTGGTGGGCGTCGAAATAGCCCCGTACAGCGATCGAGTTCTCAACAAAAAGGTAAGAGAAGATGGTGTTCGAGGTACGAGCAGCTGAAACACATGCTTCGGCCAACGTTTCGAGAGTCCCTGTGAGAGGCAGCTGCGCTGCCGGGGGCTCAGGGTTCCCTGTTACCCTTGCCATCAAGGCATCAAGCAAGATTGGTCGCGTAGCCAAAATGATGCATTGATTAAAGTGCAGCTGCAGGGATGCCACAGAACGGCTGGCCCCGGGACTCCATCGAAGGTTCGAGGGCACGTGTGAGTCCCATTTTCTCAGCGTTTGCAAGACAAGTCGTAAATGGTCGACAAATTTGTCTGAAGACGCGCTCAAGGGGCCGCAGCCATCATATTTGATGAGACCAGTGATACGGGCCAAGTTGATATGAGCGATGAGGTGATCGGGCGATCCTAGCTGCTGCTGCACGTCGGCCGGGAAGTTGTCCGATGATGGCATCTCGACATTAATGTCAGCTTCTTGAATAGCCGCAGGAAGCCCTAGCCTTGCCGAGGTCGTCCGTTCAAATATGTAGACAGTCCACCAGAGCCGGACTCTGTGCTGGTGGTCCAGAGGTTGTAGGCCGGAGTAATCCCTGTTACTCAGACGATGTAGTCCAAGAGAGGTACTGAGCCGTAGCGCAATACCGATGTAATTGTTTGCTGATTTGATTCTACCAAGAGCGTTGGAATAAAAACACTAGAATGGGTAGACGTCAGAATTTGGGTCATAAAGAAATGGCACGTCCGTCTATCATCAGGACCACGACACATGAAGTAGGCCGGGCTGACTTACAAACAGAGTCAGTGTCTCTATTTGGCTGATGGTCGGGTCTTCGTAGAGATCTTGAAGAAGATCAGTAGCAGTTAGGAAGTAGTTGACTCCGGGCACTTGGCAGGGTCTGCTGGACTCGCTGCTTGGCATAGCTGATGTTGAGTAGAGTTCCCCCAGAGCGAGGACGACAAAGAACTTGCAGGCCCACACCGTGTCGTAGCAGGTGGTAGCATTTACATTGTATGCATTGTCAAGCTGGCGCAGAAAGTCGCGCTCAAGGAAGAAATGGTAGTCATGTCCGATGAAACGCAAAAACACTCGAACAAGAAGGTGGGCTCGAATGCGGTCAGGAAGCTTGCAAGCCGCTGTGCTTTTCACCTGACGCGCAAACGCGGAATCCCGATAGTAGGGATAGTCTGGTGAGGGGGAGGGGAGATTATCTGGACTCAGGCATTGTAGAATCTGCTGGCTAAAACCCACGCAAGTTGAATCCCCAAAGGAAGGTTGATCGGCGACGAGATCCAGCAAGCCATGACCCATACCCCCGGTAGTGTTCTCGCTACCAGCCGTCAAGGCGGTGCTGGGCGAAGGGGGCATTCGAGCAGTCTGTTGTGCATCCCCACCGAGAGAAACAGAGACATTTATACTGTGACCCGATGGGCTAGGGTCTGAATTCGACGACCTCCTCTGCAGCTCATCAAGATATCTAGATGGGACACTGGTCAGCGCCGACAACATTACTGGGGGACATATCTGGGCCCGTGACCTGCCTCTGGGGTACAGCGACTCTTCTCTCGCGCGGAGGGAAATGACACTCGGAGCCCTTTTTGGAGCTCTGACACCGCAGGCAAGGCACGCCCCCGGAACATTTCACCTTGAGGGAGTGACATCGGGAACACCTAATTAAAGAGGACGCGTCTTGTTAGCGGGACGGGACGGGGCCATATCAGACCGGACCGGACTGGACCAGGGATGTATGTTGGTAGAGAGAGTGTAAATGCTAAGGTATGCTTGCTTACGCGACTGAGGAGCGCGTCTTGCGCTTGCGTACCGAGTCGGTGCGTGATCTGGTGTCGAGATGGGGCTGTGAAGAGCCAGTCATTGTTAGAACTGATGATCGCGTGGTCGACCTGTCTAGGTAGTTGTCTGTCTAGCTCAGTGATGGCGGCGATAGCAATTGGTGACGGGACCTTGATATCACAGCACGCACAGAGGGGAAACAGTGGGGGGCAAGAAAATCTCGGGCTTGGGCGCCGAAGGGCTTCGGGGCAATCACGGCAGCAAGGGCTAGCTAGGTAGGGTACCTACTGTAGTCTAGCCTAAGATAAACAGTACAGGGTGCCAATCGAATCCACCTTTGATAATCAATCACAGTTTGGGCTTGGGTCCAACAAGCAGTCCGACGCATTTGATCTCTACGTCTGTATGCTCAGGGAGGGTTTTGACGGCTACGCAACTGTATAAAGTCAAATTAGCAAAAAGGAACATCCTGAAGCCCGCGATCCAGAAACATTTTAGACTCTGCCTCCGTACGTACGTTCTTGACGGTTTGACATGGCCCCAGTATTCACCATAGACTTGGTTCATCTCGGCAAAGTCCTTCATGTCTGATAAGAAAACATTGACTTCGACAACATCGTCTAGTGAGGACCCAGCCGCTTCCAAAACGTGCTGAAGGTTCTGGATGCATTGTCGCTGTAGACGGATTGTTAGACTGAGCAGTTGGACAAAGGCGGTTGAGTTAAAGAATGGCGCCAGCTAGCTTACCGTTCGGTCTTGTACAGTGCCCCCGACAAGCCGGCCGTTGATGTCCTTGGGTAGCTGGCCAGAGCAAAAGACGAAGCCATTGGCAACAACAGCTTGATTATAGATTGGCCGCGGCTTTGGTGCCTTGTCGGTGTATACGGGTGTTTTTGCCATTTTTGTAATTGAAAAATAAAATAATATTTCAAGTCAAAGCTTTTTTTTTTAAAGAACGAGGTTTGTAATTGATGTATTCCTCCAATGTCTCTCTCCCGGGGTCGGTCGGCTATTCCTGGTCAATACCATTCTTGGTTTCGGGCCTTGCGGCCTGCTTCGGCCGGCCGATATGCCCCGCCCTTTGCCGTCCCGAGTCCTTCGCGAACCAGGCCGATGAGGAATTGCACGCCAATAGCGACGCCATCCACTACCATGACCTGTCGCTGCTGTGTTCCGACCGCCTCTTCGCAGGCCTCCTTGGCTCCTGTCATGCCAGCACAGCCCAGGCAAAGACAATCGGCCTTTCTTCCCTGGACAAGTTCCCTTGCGGCCCGCGTGACCCCCGCAAAGACTTGTTCCTTGGGCTTGTTCTCTAGGTCCAGGACCGAGATCTTGCAGGCGGCGCAACCCGCTGAGAAGTTGGCGAACCCGTAGTCGAAGATGGTCTGCTCGTGTAGGATCTCGGACCGCTCGCTCGTGGTGATTATGCCCAGCTTGTTCCCGCACATCCTCGAGGCGTAGAGAGCCGATTCCATGATGCCCAGCACAGGCTGTTCGACTTCTTCGCGGAGCGCCGCGATGAGCGGGTGGTTGCTGAAGCAGCAGACGAGAAAAGCGTCAAAGCGATGCTTGATAGGCACGATCTTGCGCAAGCACTCGGCCGAAGAGAGGACACCGTCAACTCGCCCCTCGATGGCGCTGGGCGCTGGCGGCGAAGCAGTGAATCCGTAAACTGTTACTCCCGGCGGAAGCTTATCTGCGACGTTCTTGAGGCATGCTTGCGTGATGTGAGGGGACGAGTTTGGGTTGATCAAGAGGATGGAGATTGGAGTCTGGTGAGTACCCTCGACTGATGGAAAAGTAGCTTCCATTCTGGCGAGGTTGCGTAGGTATGGGCTGTTCACTTTCTGCCAGGTAGCAAAAGGTCAATTTATTCAGCGGCCATGGCGGGACGAGGGGCGGCCTAGCCCTATATGTTCATTTCATGCTTCCCTGCTCCACATTATCTGTGTCGGTTGGGTTGGCAGCCGAGTGAGGCTTCATTGCATGCAATAAGTATACCTATAGAATCATCGATCTAACGTCAACGATGCGTAGGCGGCTAAGGGTTCGTAATCTTCAATATACCATGTTATTTATGGATCTATGTATCTATCTAGAGCCACAGCTCTCGCTCACCCGGAAGCATACCTCTCCCCTGCTGGCCTAACTTGCCCGTGACAAGCTCTCCCTTTTTGCGGCGTAGGAATTGCCCCAAACCCTTTTCTCCCAAGATACCACCGTCATCATGTCGCCACACAACCTTACCTCTGAGGATTGTATATCTAGGCCAGTTCTTGACCTTAATGCCTTCGAAAGGCGTGTAGTCTACGCCGTGGTGGAGGATATCCTGGCTGATAGTCACGTTGCCTCTTGCATCGCCACGGGGATACCAGATAACCAGATCCGCATCGTAGCCTACCATCAGAGTTCCCTTCCTGTCACTCATCCCATATAATTTAGCGGCATTACTGGCTGTGAGTCGAACAAATTGCGGGAGGGTGATGCGAGCCTTATCAGGTGACAAGCATCCTTCCGACTGATCAAACAGCAGCGCCATCCTGGTTTCGATTCCCGGTAGGCCGTTGGGCACCTTGGAGAAGCGAACGACTCCATCTTTTATGCCTGCCTTTTTGCCTAGAGCATGGTCATACTTTGACGCAGCATGGTCAGAGGACCAGACGGTAAAGGCGCCGTTGGCGAGACCTCGCCACAGGCCCTCAAGGTCTGATATGTGGTGGCGTAGAGGCGGTGCACAGATGAACTTGGCGCCATGGAAATCGTCGCCGTGGCGGCATTGACGCATCTCGTCAGAAAGAAGGAACAGGTAGTGAGGGCAAGTCTCGGCATGAACTGGTAGGAGCCGCGCTTGGGCTGCTCTGACATGCTCAACGGCCGCTTCAGACGACATGTGCACTATGAGGATCGGGGCGTCGACAAGTTCTGCAAGCGAGATGGCTCGGTACGATGCCTCATCCTCAGCGATACGTGGTCTTGCAACGGCGTGAAAGAAAGGTTCTGTGTTGCCCTTTCGCTCGAGACGCTCAATGACCATGGCAATCATGTCCGAATTCTCTGCATGGATCATGGTGGTCATGCCCAAGCTACGACAGGACAACATGACATCGAGCAGCTGCCCATCGTGGAGTTTGTATGGCTCGTACGTCATGTACAATTTGACGGATGTGATGCCTTCACCGTCGACCAACTGTGGCATCTCGTCTCGCAAGATGTCCTCGGTGGGATTCGTGAGGACAACATGGAATCCGTAGTCACAATACACCTGCCCGTTTGCCTTTGCGTGGTATTTCTGCACCACATCCAGCACTGAGGTTTCGTGGCGTTTCTGGCCAGCGAAAGCGAGAACAGTCGTTGTTCCGCCTGCGACGGCACTTCTAGAGGCTGTCTCCCACGTGTCACCGGTTGGCATCGTATCTTGTTGGATGTGCGCATGTGAGTCTATGCCGCCTGGTGTGATATAGCCGCCTTCAGCATCTATCACGACCTCCGTGGTGCCAGTAGCCAGATCGTAGCCAAACGCAGCGATTTTGCCATCTCGAATACCAATCTCTAGACCAGGAGGCAAAACCTCATTTGCCGTCACCTTTCGGGCAAGCCATGTCAGTCCATAACAAGGTTGAGAGAAAGGATGACACATACGATAATGCCATTTTTGATCACGCAATCATACTCATTGGGTTGTTGTAGAGACATGGCCAAGTGAGGTCGTAATCGTTATTCCTTGACTTGACTATACTTGAAGGAGGATTAATTATCGCTATGCTATGATAAAAAGCATGATGCGATATGACACGGCAACCAGCGAATAACATTTCTAAACTTTGTTGTTTGGTGTGATTGAGTCGGTCGGGCCGGTAAAGTCTCGGTCGGCATGCCGTTATCTCGGCCTTGATCTCGGCGGCTATCCCATATCTCGGCCATGCCCCGAGATACGACTGTGTGGAGATGCCATCGGCATCGGCTTGATCTGGAGTCTGTCTGGTAACAATCAGTGTAGCAGAAATAGGATCCCTTGTTCAGAATCGTCGCGTGGTTCAGATGCATGCACTCGCCCACAGCCGTGACTGACTGGCCTTCGCATCCAGACCAAATAGTCCACTTGTTCAATGCCTTCAAGCTTGGCTTGTTACTTGAGCACGATGAGTGTGAAGCCGGACTTGCTTATCATCGATTCGACGGTTCTACACATCGACGTAGCTCGCCGTCAGGCATTGGCCGACAGGTTCAATCTGCTCTACTACGACTGCGACACAACCGATGAGTTCAAGGCGCGAATGAAGCCGGGCGGGCCCTACGCCACGATAACGGCGATCATGCGCAATGGCTGGCATAAGGCTGGTCCTCTGGCAAATCAGCGCCTGTTCGCTGCGGACGTAGTGCCCTATTTCCCGGAGTCGCTGAAGCTCATCACCTGCAGTGGACACGGATATGATGCCACAGATGTCCAGGGACTGACCGCCCGGGGCATTTGGTTCTGCAACACCCCAAACGCATGCACCGAGGCCGTCGCTGTGGCAACTGTCTCTCTCATCATCGACTCATTCCGCTTCTTATCCTTTTCCCACTGGTGCGCGAGATACGACTGGATGAGGAGTCGAGAGTTGGGACTGAAGGCTGTCGATCCCACCAACAAGTCTCTCGGCATCGTGGGCCTTGGTGATATCGGCCTGGCTGTCGCCCAGAAGTGTGAGGCTGCGTTTGGAATGAAAATCCATTACCAAGGCCCACGGCCTAAGCCCGCAGCCGAGAAGTCTTTGAAGCACGGGGCCTCGTTCCACTCAACGGTTGATGACATGATTCCTGAGATCGACTGTATTGTTCTCGCTGCGCCTTACACCAGCGAGACTCATCATCTACTGTCTCACCGCCAGTTTTCTCTTGCCAAAAAGGAGGGCCTCCGCGTGGTCAACATCGCGCGAGGTGCAATGATCGACGAGGATGCGTTGGTAGAGGCCCTAGAGTCTGGGCGTGTCCCGGGGGCTGGGCTTGACGTCCACGCCAACGAGCCAGGGGTTAACTCCCGACTCAGGGACAATTGGAAGGTTGCTCTCCTACCCCATATCGGAGTGTGCTCGGCGACGAGCTGGGAGAACTTTGAGAGAATAAATCTGGACAACATCGAGGCATTTTTTGCCACTGGAAAGCCAGTAACACCTGTCAATTACGTTAGCCAGTGAGTTATAAGTAGATACACATTCAATCAACCGTCCAAGTCCATATCGTAATGCTGCCTGTATTGTCGGAAGCTACTGGTGAGGTCGACAATCTTCCAATTTCCAATCGGCTTAACTAGTCCGTATCGTGGCGGCAGATATTGCCCTCTAGGTTCTCTCTGCCGGAATAAGCTCACAGCCACTCATCGAACCATATCGGCTGCTCCTTCGGGGCGATTACAGGCGATGGGCTGGGGCCCCCGAGCGGCTATATGTAGAGCCGAGTCCCGTGCAGAATGCAATGCTCCCTGCCTCTCTCCAGTCCCATGTCTGGTTCATCCTAACTCGATCTAAGTTATCGCATTGTGATTTATCATTTAGGCATCAATCTTGGACATTTCGCTCATAATGCGTATGCCAGACCCATCCTTGTACCAAATTCTGAAAACCCGCTAACTAGCCCGTCTTTTCTTGGTTCATCAGCTTTCTTTCTTGTCATTGGAGCTGGAGTTGTCGGTCTCACGACTGCTTTAGAGCTCCGGTCTCGGTATCCCGAAGCCAAGATTGTCATTGCAGCAAAGTATCTGCCTGGTGATAGCGCTCCCGAGTATACCTCTGCTTGGGGAGGGGCAAACTGGTTTCCTGCTGCCACAGACAACGGGCCCCAGCAGGACTGGGAAGCCATCACGTATCGCAAATTCAAGAGACTCTCCTCAGAAAGGCCGGAAAGTGGTATCCGGCCCATGAATATCCGATGGCACTATGAGAACCCTATCGAAACAACCGGCATCCTGACCCCGGCTACTGGCAAGCTTTGGTTCGAGGACCTGGTGGGTGGTCTGAAGAAGATTGAGAAGGATGAATTGCCCGAAGGAACGGCTTTTGGCTTTGAGATGGCGAGCTTTGTTATCGATGTGCAGAAATATCTGCCCTGGTAAGTTCCAGGCTTCGTGCCTTATTCTTATACTCTGATTGTCGCTAAGACTACATCGTTCAGGTTACAGACTGAGGCTACTCGCCTCAACATTGACATTCATCGACGCATCTTCAGTCACATCGACGAGACGTTTGAGCTTTACCCTCAAACCACCGCCGTTTTCAACTGCACTGGCCTAGGTGCAATGTCTCTTGGAGGCGTAGCTGACAATAGCATGTTCCCTGCTAGAGTAAGTTCCATTCCACAACATCCGCCTACTAACCAAGTCTCACCACATTTTCAATACAGGGCCAAATCATGCTGGTGCAAGGCCCCGAGAAGCCACTGCAGAATATGTACTTCCGCGCTCCTCACCGCGCCGGTGAAGCCACCCATATTTTCCCTCGGGGTGAGCGTGGCGGAGTCATCCTGGGCGGCTGTCGCCAGAAGAACAACTGGAGTGGTGAAGTAGATCTTGCGTTTGCTGAGGTCATCAAAAGGCGATGCTGTTCACTTGTGCCAGAACTGGGAAAGCCAGAGGATCTGAAGATTATCAAGCATGGTGTTGGGCTTCGCCGTGAGTAAGGGTCATTGGGTGATTCGTTCGATCATGCTAACTATGACCAGCTGGCAGAGAAGGCGGACCACGGGTGCAATCGGAGAACCGAGATGGCAAGATGATTATCCATAACTACGGCGCAGGTGGAGTGGGATTCCAGGCTTCTTGGTACGCTCAAGCCATTTAATTATTTCTCACTGCATCGCTGACACGATTCTCACCAGGGGTTTGGCTCAGTATGCCGCTGATCTACTTCCGGAGAGGGCACATTTATAGATGGACAAGCTGTGATTGTGGGTTTTATTTCGTGCTACAAGAGATGAACGAGGCCGTCTAGACTTGAATAGTATAAATTGGAAACGAATTATTGAAAAGTGAGAATAGTCAGTCACTGGAATTCAACTGCTCGACAATTCAATATTCTGAAAAAGACCCAGATACGGTGGTCACTAGTCAGTCTAGACGCGCCGGTCTAGGGTGGGTGATGGTCAATGCAGTGAGAAATCTCACCGGCCCCGGTTCGGCCGTCAGGAACTGGGTCGATCGGCTCGGTTAGATCAGCCGATGGTTGATATCCTCCTCCTTCGTATCATCCGCCGAAGAACGAGAGCTGCGGAGGTCCCTCCGAAGCTCTCTGGCTTCTTTAAATATCACCATACCATAGTTATCCATGATTTACATGACTGAGAGACCAGGACCTCACTTTCAGACAATTCACATTTGATTCCAAAAGGAACGCCTTCGTGCTGAATCATGGCTTCAAAAGGCGGATCAGAGCAACCAAGGCTTTTGACTGTGGCCGCAGCGCAATTGGGGCCCGTCAAAAGTCTTTCGACTCCCAGGTCGGAAACTTTGGACCGCATGATCAGATTGCTTGAACAAGCTGCCGAAAAGAATGTCAAGCTCGTTGTGTATCCCGAGCTGGCCTTCACCACCTTCTTCGCATCTTACATCATCACGGACCCCAACGAGCTTGCCGAGTTCTTCGAGCAGACTTCGCCGTCTGACCCTTATGCTTTTGTCAATTCGCCAAATATTAAACCTCTTATCGATCGAACAAACGAGCTCGGGATCGACCTCTACTTTGGGTTCGGAGAGCGTTGGGTCGACAATGGTAAAACAACTGACTACAACACGGCCGTCTACTACTCCGCTTCCCAGCGACAGTGCATAGCAAAGTACAGGAAGATACACCTCCCCGGAAGGTATGAGCCACTTACGACTCCTGGCGTCAGCCATCAGCTGGAGAAACGCTACTTCACAGTCGGCGACCTGGGCTTCCAAGCCTTCCGAGCACCAGGGCTGGTGGACGGTGCTCTCAAGGCCCAAGACACTGATCCATCCGATGATGGAAAGTCAAATCAAGGCAAAGGTGACCCCATCATCGGCATGCTTCTCTGCAACGATCGCCGATGGGCTGAAGGCTGGAGATGCTACGGTCTGCAGGGCATTGAGCTTTTACTGGTAAGTATCTCCCGTTACCTTTTGGGACAAGTTGTGCTCATGCTGCTCCTTGTAGGAAGGATACAACACCACAGCCTTTGCTCCCCAGTACGATGGGTCGCCCGAGTGGCAGGAGGAAGAGGCTCTCTTCCACCATCGTTTGTCTTGTCAAGCTGGAAGCTATCAAAACGCGTGTTTCAGCATCCACTCTGCCAAAGCCGGCGTAGAAGATCATGGATCCCTCATCGGTGGCTCAAGCATCGTAGACCCCAATGGCCACATCATTGCCGAGTCCAAGACAAAAGAGGATGAGCTTGTTTGCGCAACTATTGATCTGGCTGAATGTCGGAAAGGCAAGGGCAGGGTGTTTGCTTTTGACGACCATAGGAGGCCCGAGCATTATTCACGCCTCCTGGACCAGACTGGAGTTCAGGAGCCTCCATTTCTTAACTAGATTCCTAAGTAGAAAATAACGAGAGGGATTATAGTATTTCTCAAGTCATAAGCAGTTGCCTTGGTTGATGCGCAGAAGTTCCTCGACTATTTGGCTTAAACCTTTGGGCTGAGACAGCAAAACCTGTTCCGGCGGGCATGGCTACTTGCGGTTACTTTGTTTCTGTGCTGGCGTTGCTGCTGAACCGGAGTTCAATGCGGTTGCTTGCGCGGACAGTAAATCGCCCGCGTCGAAAACTTTTCGATCACCAGACCAATATTGCAACGGCAATTTCTGTCAAGGTCCAGATGACTTGCCACCAAACAGCGGTTCTCAGACAGAGGTATAAAACTCTATTGAATCTAGTTCTGCCGCTTCAGTGACAGTCTTAACTAGTTCCAGATGCGCCATTTCTGGCTCTTAATACAGTCAGAGCAGTCCCAACAGCCCTTGTCACTCCAGCTCAACTTTGTCTCACCGAACTGCTGCCAATTAATGCCCTTAAGCTGCCAAACTCCAATTGCGCACTTTCCATACTCCTCCGACCAGCCTGACGCTTGACAGTCAGGGTTCGAGTTACAAAGAGCTGCACAACGCTCCTCCGAGTCCTGGTTGGGGAACTTGGAAGGTGCCTCATCCCATTGCCATGGGAAGTAACCCTGATGTTGGCAGACCAAATCACCCATGTCAGCCTGCTTTAGCGAACAAACAGCGTCCTCGCTCGTGATGCTCGGGGCGCAAGTCGCCGTAGGAAGAGAAGTTCTCAAAGACGCGGAGTATGCATCGCGATCTTGGTCGTGGCAGAAGCATTTGAAGCAGCTTTGCTCACTCCACGTTGTGTCCTGGTCGCCACTGTTGCCAGGGGTGAAGGCGGAGGAGAAGACGGAGTTGGAGGAGAAGACACAGGCTTGTTGGTTCTGATCCCATGCTGAAGACTTGCAGCGGTGAGGCATCTGGTTGCACAGGGCTACGCAGTTCTGGTAACTGTTGGCACCTTCTTGCCATGGGTACTCATTCTCTTCAAGTGTAAAGGTGTTCCTCATAGTTCCCTGTGGATTGCAGTCTTGGTAGTCATAGTCGTTCTGATCAAAGGTGCATCCATCGGATAAGGCAAGGGTGCACTGAGGCATGGAAGACTCTGTAATTGTTGGGACGTAAGAAGAGCTGAAGGTTGTGAGAGGCTCAGTACGTGTTGGAATCATTGTCGTGGATTCAACGGCATGTTCAGTAGAGCTAGGAGCCTGGCTGGTGGTATCATGCTGAGCTGAGCAATCGTTGGAGCAGGACCAGCAGCCCTGGGAACTCCATGGTAGAATGTAATCATGGGCGTTCAAATCCTGTGCTTCCACGAATGCGCTGCTTGTCATAGCGACGTTGGTAAAGATGCAGCGTCCCCGTGCAGCGTCGTGAGCTGAGGCAGCACAGCCGTCTAGCTGATAACAGATAGTCGCGCACTGTTCCGAGTTTGTCTGCATAGTGGCCTTGTCGAAATCGTTGTTCGCATAAGGCTGGAGATCAACGGTGCCGAGATTACCAATCTTCTCACAGACGAGGTCTGAAGATGGTGAGCTCTTCAGATGGCAGTTGGGACAGAGAGTAGGGATGGGGGGAGAAGTGGAGGTAGTCTCAATCGCTGGAAGAGAGGTGGTTGAAGGTGCGATGGTCGAGGTCTCGAAATCCGCTGGGTTCTTGATGTCGCAGTCATGACACTCGAAGCAATCATAATCATTCCACATCAGAGAATTCTGCGCATTGATATCGATACCAACCACGCCGAGTGTGTCACCAAGCATCCAGCAGCTAGGCTCCGAGCCCAAGGTGCCCAGCGCAAAGGCCTTGCAAGCATCTCCTACTTGCTTGCAAAGCAAAGCGCAGTCCGCGATGGAATTCTGCCGAGGGTTGCTTGCCCTTGTACGACCCCATGTGCCACGCTTTGCCTTTCCGAAAGCCCAGCAGGCCCTTGGGGCGGTGGGTTGGTCATTCTCGTCGACTTGTTGCATCCCGGGCAAGGACACTGTCTGGGATACTTCTGGCTGCACAGGCGTGCAGTATCCTGGTGGAGGGGCTCCTACGGGGCAGACGCGCGAGCCAGTTGGCAAGGCGCTTTCTGTATCGATGGTGATCTCACTTGCGGTCGAAGGATGGAAGGCGCTCGTGGTCGGATCCAGAGTGACAGTCGTAAACTGCTTCTCTGATGCTGTAGATGGATCCAAAGTCGGGACAGTGAACTCATTCGCGGTACTTGGCTCCTGGCTAACAGTGGTCTCACTACCAAGGAAAGACACAGTATTAAAAGAACTGGTTGATGGATGGAAAGTCTCGGTAGCAGGACCCAAGGAAAGACTAGTTGTAGGGTGTGCAGTTTCCGAAGTGAAGGCATCAGTTCCAGTAGAAGACTTGGTGCTCTCCTCACTGCTTGGCGCGTTGGATGTTGTAGATACTGTCGACAACGCACTCGTCGTAGTAGCGGCATCTCCATTACCAAAGTCAATCGCTACATCGTCGATCGTCTCAGGGGTGACCTGGTTAGACATGAAGATCGAGTCGACATAGATAGCCGCAATTCCACCGATCGGGCAATTGACCGACACTGAAAAGGCACCTTGTGCGTTGGGAACATCGGTTTGCTCAATAACAGTATTCCAGTCAATAGCCGTTCCAATACTAAGGATCGTCGATGTATAGAACACATGCCCGGCGATGGAAGCGCTCAGGGTGCAGACATTGATCTGGCTGGCGGTGATCACGGCGTAAAAGAAGCGAATAGTGTACTTCTTCTTGGTGTCGAGAGAGTCGAGCTGTTGAGAAATGCTGACGATGTTTCCGATCGCTCGCTTGCGTCCGGTAGGGGTGTTAGAAGCCTGCATCTCGACACAGCCCTTCTCTTTGCTGCCATCGCCGGTATAGCCCTTGTTCTCGACAATTTGACCCTGGCCTTCGACGGTGTAGTTGGGGATGTTGCTTGGGTCGGTGGGATCTCTGACGGCAAAGTTTCCGTTACCAATCACGTTCTTGACAACGAGTGGTCCCTTTGTGTCGGAAGTGGTCGGGGCAGCTGTCGTCACTGTTGCTTCAGTGTGACCGGTCGTACCATGGGGCTTGCATGGGCCTGCGAAGGCAACATTGAAGTTACACAGGAGAGTCAGGCCCGCCAAAGCAAAAGAAGAACGCATGGTAAAGGCTTAACGAGTGTAATAGCCAAGAGAGGCGTGGAGAAGGTTAGCCAAAAAAGCGAGAGGACCCGGACAGCGGCATATTGACTGTTTATGAAGTCACCAGCTGCGGACTACGGTGACCTTAGACCCTGAGAGTGGTCGAGACACTTATTTCTACGCGATGAGACTATTTACTCAAAATCAACGGGTCCGCTCAATCGGTGACAACTAGTGAACGCCTCGTCCGCCGTTCCGAAAGGGAAATGTTTCCGCTTTTGCAGAACGAAAATGGTTAGGGGCGGCATTTGCACGTTGTTTGTCTGCTTTTGAAGGGTTTTTTCAGTACAGAAATTACCATCCGGGGCTGATGATATGATGACAATTGCTGAGCATCCTCCTAGAGATATTTCCCTCGTTTTGCGTTGTCGCTGGGCGTTGGAAGATTACCCCTGGCTTCAGCTCGAGACTAGCCGCTAGCCTGTGTCTGTCAAAGTTCTGTGAAAGCCTGGAAGCCAATAGTGCGTTATAGCGCTTGGCACTATTTAATCTTCTAAATATGCTTGCTGTAAGTCGTGCCATAGCGCTGCATTAGAGACCCTGATAAATATGGGATTTAGCAGCAAAAGCGGTAGCTGCAATAGGGTGATTTTGCATGCAGCTCAAACTGGGAAAGACGCGGAGAAATCGGAGGCTCCGGACTTGGCCAAATGTCGGGCGTTCCCGTTTCGGCTCTCGGCTCTGTCATCTGGATTCATGATTGGTATGTCATCTGCAGTAAACTACCCTAGATCTTGAATATTTGGCCCAACAGCAACGGTCAGCTTACTGCAGAGTATGTGGCAGGCCTTGTATGAGAGAGGACGGTTTGGTAAGCGTGAGTCTCTCAAAGACACCAAAGAATTTAAGGACAAAACATAAGTTGATGACTTTTTTTCTCCATGCCGTTGAGCCTAATAACCCGAATGCGCATATCATTATCCGCAGAATGGAACCAAGCTCGGCCAACAATACAGGCTTCACAGCAGAAGCAACAGAGCCTGCAATGACTCTACCTATTTAATATCATCTATTGTTTCTGTGCTCCATATAGCAGTCCATGCACCATTCAGTTCTGGTGTAACGATAGAAATGATCACCAGGCGACTTTCAGAGTCAGAGAGAATTTGATCTATCGGTTATATTTCCCTACTGTGGAAGACTGCTCCAACAGTGCAAGTCAGAAAATAAGAAGTCTTCTGAGAACCCTTGAAGAGTTCAGCTTCACAAGTTTGGAGGGCTAGCCTTACCGGGTGGTTTCTAGGGTAGTCAGCTCGTAAAACGGGAAATTGCGTCAGGTTAGGCCTGCCACTATCAGAAGCAGGATCGAGGCTAGGGAGTTTTGGGCCAGCGAGGGAACATTTGATTGGCCATCAAAGATGCTGAGAATCGATAGTTTAGAGATAGGCTGCTTTTTACGCCACTATTTTATCACCGACAGATTCATTAGATGAGATTCACGAAAGGGGCCGGGAATAGATGCCGATAGCAAGTACATAGAGGAATACCGTGCTCCTCGATTCACGGCGTTATTAGTTCAGCCATTCTTGTTCGAGTGAAGTTGACAATTCAGAATGAAGGTGACATTGCTATCCGCTCTGCTTCTCGCATCAGTGTCTGCCGATGCAGGCACTTGTACCAAGGTAATCGCAACAATTCATTGTAGTATTTCATCTCTGACCATTGTAGGACGCCTGCCTCAAAGCAGTTGGACTATCCAATTGTCGAGCTCGAAGATGGCCGCCTGCACATGAGAGCGATTGTTCCTCATTCCTTCGATACACTTCCATCCCTCCTGCGACGACAGTGACTGCGACTGGGGAGCAATCGACCGTTACTCTGAAGGATACCGAGACTCTGGGCCCGGAGATGGATGAGGCGACTGCGACACAGTCGGATCAGACGTAGGTCCCCTGTCCATCTGTTGCAGGCAGAACTGACGATATCTAGCGCCACAACCAGTGTCACATCGGACCCTGTGACCGTCTATGTTGCTGTCACCCCCACCAAGACAGTCATAGTCACTATCGTAAGTATAAGGAAGCTCATACATCATGAGATCATATTGCTGACTGTTTTACAGACACCAGACCCTTACCTTGAAACCGACGTCAACGTAAGTATATCGGGGTGCCCAGTTGAGGAGTGTAAGGCCTAACAGCACACAGACGAAAACAGTTGTTCAGACTGATGTAAACACGTATGTACTGACCTCCCATTCGTGAAGTTTCATTCTGACTTTCCTTTAGCGTCACGGAAACAACCTATTATGGCCTTCCCTCGAAGCGTGCTCTTGCCGCTCGATCGACCAAGAACATACTCAGGCCAACGGATATCCCATCCTATGCTGGATCATGCACAGATGCCGAACAGTACAGCAGTGTTTGTGCCTGTATGGGTGTCCAAGAGACCACCATCGAAGGAACCGGCTCTATCATCACTGAGACTGTCGAGGTTCACCCTGAAACCGTTGTCGATGTGCAGACCGAGACCCAACCTGCAGTGACTATCACTACCACGCTTCCAGCAAAGACTCGATATGTGACCGTCACTCTCCCTGGACCTCGAATCACCGAAACCACAACCGCCGACGCTACAACTGTTTCCACCTCATTCACCGCCGATCAAGAAACCTCGGTAATCACCCAGCAAGCCACAGAGGTCGACAAGACGACATCCATCACCACCCAAACCCGCTCCGTCGGACCAATCTGCTCAACCTACACACCTCAAAGCGCATGCCAGTGCAAATTCGAGGTCCTTTGCGACACAGAAGTCGACGTTGATAATTCAGTTTTCTTCAGACAAATAGACTTCAACGTTTATGTTGGTAGTTTTGAGGAGTGTATGCAGCGCTGCGACAGCAACCCTAGCTGCCAGTTCGGTGATTACGCAGGACTTCCAAATGGTGGTCTTTGCTCCAGCTATAGTGGCAATCCGGGAGACTCTGGTACTACACCCCAAAGTGGAACTAAGTATTTTGAGAAGGATGGAAATGTTGATTGCTCGTCTTGTGCATCATAGAGCGGGGAGATTGGCCCAAGAGATTGAAGCTTGCTATATCCTTATTTATTCTATTGTAAATTATTACTTGCCGCCATTCTTACATAGACTTACAGTTCTTGAATTCCACCGCACAGAAAATGGCATAACTAGGGTTACAATCATATCCAGACTGGTGTAGTTCAGTTGTCAACATCTCTTGGCGGTTACCATCGGCGTTTCGCAATGTATCGGGTGGACTGTTGCCGAAGTCGGCGCCTGCGCCCTGGACTTCGACTTTGTATTGTGAAGGGCGTGCGATGGGTTATTTCTTACCGAATAAGCCGTTGAGAGAATCCTTTCAGTCACCTAAAAAAGCAGGCATAGAAATATTGATCGAAAGTGATTCAGCAGGTTAACTATTGTCTGCCTTCGGAATTGCATCGGTACGCCTCATAGTCGAAATAAGCCAATATGAGAATCGGTTTCCTCGGCATGGGAACGATGGGCACGCCCATGGCCCTCAATCTTCGTCGACAATTCCCCGTCACCGTCTGGAATCGAAATGCCGCCAAATGCACGCCCCTCGTCGAAGCCGGTGCTAAAGCCGCGAGGACCCCTTCTGAGGTGGTTGAGAAGTCCGATGTCATTTTCACAATGCTCTTCGACGGCCGAGCAATCCAAAGCATGATCGACAGCGAACCCAATGGCAAGTTTATGAAAGCCATCCGTGGTAAAACACTCATCAACACAAGCTCAGTGTCTGTCGACTTCAGCCAAAAACTTGCGCAACAGGTCCAAGATGCGGGGGGGAAATTCATCGAGATGCCTGTCAGTGGCAGTAAGATCCCAGCTGAGCAAGGGCAACTTGTAGGCATGATGGCTGGTGACCGAGAGGTTGCTGAACAGATCAAACCCGTCGTCGATCCTATCACTCGTGCCGCCATCTACTGTGGCCCAATCGGGTCCGGTCTCAAGGCTAAATATGCCACCAACCTATTCTTGATCTCTGTAACAACTGGCCTTGCAGAATCAGTGAACCTTGCACGAGCTCAAGGGTTGGACTTGGAGGCTTTTGGAGAGGTTCTGAACAATAGTCCTATGGCATCTGTATACTCCAAGATGAAGATCGCAAGGATAATCAATGGGGACTGGACACCGCAGGCTGCTATCAAAGACTGCTATAACAGCACTGAGCTGATCAAGTCAGCTGCTCAAGGCGTGCAAGTTCAAACTCCATTTATCCAAGTTTGCAATTCTCTCTATAGAGAAGCTTATGAAAGCGGGTTAGGGGAGGAGGATATGATGGCCATCTACAAAGTGTTTGCCAACACGGCGGGCAAGGGATCGACATGATTTAATAAGGCAAAATAAAATAATTCTTCCGTTATATGGCTTACACAGAGTCTTGCCCTTCCTATACTCTTTTCAATGTTGCATTGGGTGGATAAAGCAAGATATCAGTGATAAGATACTCCAAGGCAGCCTCGTCAGCATAGAGGCAAATTGATATTTTTCAGTATTTCCCTGTGAAATTCCGCAACTACTCTTCGACAATTCAGGCTGTTCAATGGAAGCTTTCCTACTGTACTGTATGCCACCTACTGGCGGAAGGTTAAACTTCGGGAAAGTGGATTTTTCAGCCACTATAGCCATGATCTCACCAGGGGTTGTCAGGTTCGCCCTTCTTCCAGCGTACAAGAACCAGGCTGCACACAACGTACTAGTACTATCTGACCGTGGAAAGCTTGACTTGCTGGAATCTCCTTTGAGGCGATAATTTTCACTCGCCACTCATGCCAGGTAAAGGTAGACCGTGCAGTGGATCGCCAAGACGGTGATCAGATTGAACAACAAGTTGGGGTGATGGGAATTGGAACCTTGGGTGCTCAGAACCCCTCAGCCTTTTCAGATTCTGGCCTATTTTGCTTGATACAATTGGTAATTCAAGTATGGCCGAGCCAAGCAAACGTGTGGGGGGTCAGTACTCCAGGAAGCGCGCCTTGCACGCGTGTCTAGTCTGCAGAGCAAGGTTTGCCATTGGCCGCATTTGCAAGGCTCATAGTCATGCTAACAATCCAAGGAAATCTAGGTGTGATGGTCAACGGCCCAGTTGTGGCTTCTGCGTCAAGACCAACACAGAATGTACTTATCCAGACATAGAACCCACCAGGTGAGGGTCGAGCGACCAGCCTCCTGCAATCTTCAGCTGACGTTAGATACCAAGCCTTGATAAAGGTTCCCTACTTATCCTAGAAAGAATCCAAACTATGGAGAGTAACGTTCTCAAACGGATTGCCGAGACGGGAAGTGGACCTGCGATAACCTCCAGTCCGACTTTGTCCACGCCAACTGCACGGAAGAAGCATAGAGCACGCAGCCAGTGGCCTACTGGTGATATAATAATGTCATGGAATGTTCTCCGAGAACCTATCGCCAGATGCGGCCAGCATCGACATTGGGAGATATATCGGAATGAGCTTCTACCCAGCCCCGATCGAAGTTCAGAAACACCTGGGCCAAGTCCCTCGATAAAGGCAGAGTTTGTCCCAGATGAAGCAGCTGGTCCATTCGATGACGACCTGGTTATGTCGGACAACACGCAAACGAGTTGCAGTCAAGAATCGACTGATCACACTGCATCACTTATCAGAAACTACGTCGTCAATATCCACAGCAAATCTCCAATCTTGGATCTTGACTTCTTAAAGGACTTGGAAGATCGACTACTAAAGGACAGCGAACTTCAAAACTGGCCAGTTCAGACGCAATTGCCAGTAGGACTGCATCCTCCAGATATGGCAATCTTGCTGTTGGTTCTCGCCTTGGGAGAAGTATCAGCAAGGACTACGCCAGAAAAGCAACCGCTTGTTCAATCCCACTATATACCTCTGGTGCTTCCCTGGCTTGGAGTCACTTCTTTTAGTAATGGCTCGCCCATTAAAGACTTACAGGCACAGTTACTACTGGCCAGTTATCAGATGTGGATTCTGAATCCGTGGAAAGCTTGGTGCCATGTTGAGACGGCGGCTGCTAAAGCTGAGACCATGCTACTAAGGTACAACTACTTCCGCACATGAAGTCTCAAGTCACTGACCGAACAGGTATCCCAATATTCTCGAGCAGAAGCTGAGCCACAGAGTACTCTGGGCCACTGCCAAGATGCAGCTGGAGTTGACCGAGGAGATCTATCCTCACCTTGGACTTCTGAAATCCGGCAGACTCGGGCAGTTGATCCAAAGCACTCCCATTCCGCCGCCGCCGCCTCAGCCGTTTGAATGGCCGAGCATCGGTTCGCAGCTTGACACAGATACGTGGTATTACTACCTAGCTGAGACATCCAGCCGGAGATTGGTTGAACGTATCAAGGCTGAACTTTACAGCGGTAGGTCGTTGACAGCATTCTAAATGACAAAATCTGAGTGTTGTACAGAAGACTCCACCAGATCTGGCTTGGCACCCAGTTATCCATTGGCGCGCGAGTTTGAGCGTCAGATAAACGAATGGTAAGTCTTATGAGTCCTGCAGCAAAAGTCACTGCCTGGTAGAATATCTGAGCTATAACTAACTACTCAATAGGATGAGCTCTCTCCCAGCAGACCTTCGAGTTACTTCACACTTTCCCTCCGAGTTCTCCCCCGGAACGATTGAAACACTGGAGCAATCCATCAAACAGCGAATGCGCAAAGTTCTGGTTGATAGACAAGGACAGCTGATGATGCTGGTGTTCCGTCCTTTTCTCGCGGCTCTCGCAGATACCTACTCCGACACAAACGAACCAGGTACCAGTCCCGACGCTTTATTAAAAGGAACGGCGAAGTACCTATACTACACGATG
This sequence comes from Fusarium brevicatenulatum, assembly GCA_013363135.1. Lineage (NCBI taxonomy): Eukaryota > Fungi > Ascomycota > Sordariomycetes > Hypocreales > Nectriaceae > Fusarium > Fusarium brevicatenulatum. The sequence continues at coordinate 27,697 of JABEEJ010000334.1, read as the reverse complement.
AAGTTTCTCCACCAACAATCAGAACAGCCTGTTCGGCATTACGGATGCTGGCTTCTAGCGCGGAACGTTTGGTCAGCAGCTCTCTCTCTCATCGCAGCATGCCACCTGCCAGAAGTCGTTCGTTATATGGATACAGCCGACTCGGATGTTCAGAACTTTGAGGGTACAAGCCCGATGTCTCAGGGGTCGGTCATGCCGAGTATCTGTGGGGGGTTGTTTTCTCAGCAGGCTCTGGATACTTGTCAGGATGCGTATCGGCAACTTCGGCTTTGGGATAAGGAGAGTGCAAGTCTTTCCTTTTGCGCGGACCAGCTTTGGGCGTTGATTGTGGATGCTCAGTGGCATGAGAGCAGGGTAATTGGGAACGACATGCATGTGCATTAATTGAGTAGTTCTTCTATCATTGTGTTCGATTTGGTCATTCTCCGATGCTACTCATACCACTCTGAGAATCTATTGTTCGTATACAACTTTGTTTGCAATAGCGCCAATACCATCTATCTCAACCTTGGTGACGTCGCCCTCCTTCATACTAATCTGAGGCTTTCTGCCAAACCCAACACCAGCGGGTGTTCCAGTGAAGATGAGGGTTCCTAGGAGAGTCAATAACTTGTTGCAATGAGTTTTGGGGCAGGGAACCTACCAGGAAGCAGGGTCATGCCATGACTCAAGAAAGACACAATCTCGGCTACAGAGAAGATCATATTGTTGGTGTTACCATTCTGCACCTGGGCATCGTTGAGGGTACCGCGGATCCCAAGACCGACAGCAGAACCGAGGATGTCTTTTGACACGATAGCAGGTCCGATAGGGGCGGAAGAGTCGAAGCATTTTGAGTAACACCATTGGCCTCCGCCCAAGCTGGGTTCAAGCTGCCATGCTCTGTTTGAGATATCGTTACCCGCCTACAATCTTATTAATAAAGAACCTCCCCTTGAGCTCTGATCACTTACAGTATAGCCGAAGACATAATCCAGTGCGTTATCCTTTGACACCCGTGAGGCCTTCTTGCCGATCACAATCACCTAAAAGAATAAGTAACCGTTCTGACGCTTGTGGGAAGTTCGTACCAATTCCGATTCGTAGTCAAGCCGTCCCTTCTCCCACGAGGTGCGAGGCAGGACAAGATCGTCGTAAGGGCCTGTGAGTGCGGTCACCGGCTTGAAGCTATTGCGGCGATTGTGAGACCACATTCTCTAAAGCGACCTGCCGACAGAGTGTGAGAAACTTACAAAACAACTGGCACTTTTGGGATGGCCATCTTGGCTTCTTCAGCATGGTCCGTGTAATTCAACCCAATGCAAACAACAGACCGAGCATGGTCGATGTCAATGGGACACAAGAGCTTCTGAATACCGTGCTGGCTGTCGCTAATTTGGGTCGCAGGTGAGAATGGACTTCCAGCTTGAAGAGGCTTTGCAAATTGGAGGGCCTCATCTGCAGCACCGTAGTATGTCTTGCCATCTCCCTTTGAGACGAAACGAACAAGGCGTTGGATTGACATTTTGGGAGAGGAGTTGGTGAATAGTTGACGTCGAATGACTGAACAAGACATGGGTATATCGGGTCCGTTGGGAAAATTGCCGATTATACGATGCTTAAATAAATGCTCGAACCATTTACAGTAATTCCAATCCGTCATCGGAAGCAGGACAATGGGTTAGGACGTGGAGTAGTGGGGATCACCGAGTCGAGCCCCTGCGTAGAGTTTTGGAGGCGTCGGCTCAGAGGCCGAAATGCCCCGATGATCCATTCTAGGCCGAAACTGGAGTAGATCGTCACGAAAGCTGGTGTCGCATGATGTTCGGCGTTGAATAACTGCGGCAGAACACGAAGGTTGTAATTCTTCTCTAGTTCGAGTACATAACCAAGTACAACCCCAAGCTAGTGAGGATGTCCATCAGCTTCTCACGGTACCAGCCTTGAACTATCACCATGGTCGACTTCCAACACCTCAAGACAATGCTACAGCGCGTAGCTCATCAGCGCCCTTTGCTCCTCGCCACCACTTCTGGAGCTGCGGCTCTAGTAGCCTTCGCAGCATGGTGTTTCAAAGACTACCGCGACTACCTCGCCCTCGGCCCCGGTGGTCCTCCCTATAATGTGAAAGGTTGGGCCTGGATCACGTTTGGCATCCGTCCTTTTGCACTTAGCAAATCTGGTGCGACTTATGTTGCCGATTATCCTACAGAGGGAAGCCATCCTGAGATTAAGAGCCTACCTAGGCGACAAGGAGAACGCGCGCTTCTCGGGGGCATTGCTCCCCATCGACAATTGTCGCAGCATGCGCCTCCGCGTATGAGAACCGTATGTTCTACCTCTTTGCTCCTATCAGTCATTCTAGCACGACTAACTTTGCTTGCCAGTACATCGAGAACCTCTTCGCCAATGCCGCGCGACAACATCCCGCGATCCTCGAGATCAAGAAGTCATTATACGAACGGCACCACGATGCACTCTTCGTTTCGCACAAGCTCCTCGAGTCAGAGCCCGAAAGCCTCCCCAAGACTGCGATCATAGCGAGAGGAGAGCTCGGTCATGCACACCCTGATCTATCCGTTCACCTATACCTTTCACCCGCCGACGCTCGTGTAATCGTCGAGAAGGGTTGGGCTGAGAGACATAGACTTTCGGTCCCTGAGACGTCTTGGGTGAAGAACAAATACGCTATTGCCAGTACATACTTGATGATATACGGACCTCGTGATGAGAAGGAGATGGAGGTCTTGAGGGTCATTCTTGAGAACAGTATCAAGTTTATGACCGGCCAGAATGAAGTGGAGAAGGTACAGTGGAAGGAGGTTTTATAATTTGATAGTAATCCAATGATGTTTTGAAGAAGGGAATTCTTTCGTCAAGTGTAACTGGCGCTGCGCTTCTTTGTTGGTACCTTATAAGTTCACAATGCAACACGCTTCGTCCAAATGCCAACCCGAATCTAGTCTGTATACGCTTAGGTCAATCGAGGGATGTTTATAGTATTTAGATCAACACAGAAAGTCCAAGCAATCTGCCGTATTCTATTCTACCGTCATTCGTTCTTCGATTCTGATGATAACATCCTCAACTTCTCTCCAGTCCCCAACTCCACGCGGTCCAGCGACGCGTAACCTGTAATTTCCAGCGTCAATCCGCCAACGGTGGCCTTTAGCATCCCAATACGAGAAGTCCCGAGCTTTCAAGCAGAACTCCAGATCCTGCGAGGCTCCCGGATCCAGGACTTCCGTCTTTGCAAAAGCTCGGAGCTCTACGCTCGGTCTTGGTGTCGCCGGCTCCAAAGCTTCTACGAAGAGGAGAACAGTATGATTGGCAGCCCGCGACCCAGTGTTCTGAACTTCCAAAGTGACATTGGTAGTTTTCTGATGGTGATCAAATGTCAAGCGGGTAGAGCTTCTGACAGAACAGCTAAATGTCGTGTAGGACAATCCATGACCAAAAGCGAAACGCGGGTTGTACTTCTGAAGGGACTGTTGACGGTACCCGACGTAAATACCCTCACGATAATGGATCTTCTTGTCAGAGGTCATTAGGCTCTCAACATGGCCAGCTGGATAATCTTCCACTGTATCCCAAAACGTAGTTGGAAGTCGAGCGCATGGCGATACTTCTCCAGAGACAACTCTAGCCAGCGCATTACCAAACTCCATACCAGGAAACCACGCATAGATAACCGCATCAACTTCATCAATCCAAGCACTCGTGTCAATCGGTGACCCAGCATTGACCACCACGATTGTCTTGCCTCGGCATGCTTTGGCAACTCGAAGAATGAGCTCATCTTGTCGACGTGGGAGCTTCATGCTTACACGGTCGAATCCCTCCGATTCCCATTCTGTGCCGGTACCGACAACTACTAGCGCAGTGTCAACGGTCTCCGCGAGCTTCTCTGCCTTGGCCAAAGCGACATCATCATCGCTTGCGGGTGCAAAACCCAGTCGACAGCCCTGGATGAAGAACTCGCGGTTCACATTCTGCGCCTTGTGCTTCGACGACCAGCTGGCAACTTCAAATTTGTAAGTTCGACCCGCTTCCAACAGTAAGGGCTCCTCTCGGCAGACTTCAAGCTTCGAACGATCGAAGAGGAAGTCTTCGGTGGAGATATTAAGATCTCGTTTAACGTCGAGAACAACTTGGTCGTCTAGCAGACACTTTGCGCTACCAGGGCCGCTCAAACTAATATTGTAGAGCCCCGTCTTTTGTGCGACAAGTTCGAACTTCATGCTCGTGCAAAAGTCAGAGCGATCTAGCAGACCTTCTGGTGCATGCTCAACGAGCATGTATAAAGTGTCCTTCAACTCCTGAAGGTGAAAGAGCTGTTCTGGAGAGGTTTGATCTCCGTTATACCAATGCAACGTGATGTTCTCAATACCAAGGCCAGATTCGTTTGGTAGTGGTACAAGCCTATTGACAGCGACGCCGGCCCCAAGTGTAGCGTCGCTATATGTCTTCTTGAGAGCGTCCCATGGGGTTGATGTGTATGGCACTTTGAGACTAGCAGAACCTCCTCCAAACAGAGAAGGTTCGGTCGCATGATGACCAAACACAGCGAGTCTGGTATCTCGATCGACAAGTGGAAGTGTATCCCCTTCATTCTTGAGAAGCACCATACTCGACTCAGCAGCCTGCCGAATCAACAGTCTCGACTCGACATCGTCGAGATAATCTGGTTCTTCAGCCTTCAGCGGCGGCGGGAAACCAGGTTCTCCGGCACGGCCAGTCTTTCGAAGTAGATCGACAACCCTCGCTGCTGAGTCTATGATTTGTTTCTTCTGCACTTGGCCCTTTTTTATGGCCTCCAACACTTTATTGTATTCGCGGAACTTGGTCGGGCCTGGCATCTCGAGGTCGAGGCCAGCGTTGAATGCTTCAGTTGTGCTGTAGGTGCCGAACCAGTCTGAAATGATGGCACCGCTATATCGCCATTCTTCGCGCAGGATGGACAGAAGATTCTGCGATTCGGAGCAGAAGGAGCCGTTAGCCGAGTTGTACCTGTAGTGATCACACGTTAATAATCTGATGTTCTTGACAAGGTTGCCTTTAACTCACGCAGTCATGATGCACCATGGATCGGCCTGTTCTACCACAATTCTGAAAGGCTCAAGGTATATCTCCCGTAGTGCTCGCTCCTCTATAATGCTGTCACTCCATCTTCGACCGTTTTCTGCCTCGTTGGCTAAGAAGTGCTTGGGGCTAGTGGCGATGCCTTGTGCCTGGAGGCCTTTGACAAAAGACGCTGCAACGAGGCCACTGAGTAAGGGATCTTCACTAAATGACTCGAAGTTACGCCCACCTAAACAGTCAGTTTTATCCTAATTAGCCATCTAAAGGGACTTACATAAAGGGTAGCGATGGATGTTCATAGTTGGAGCAAGGAGCCCATGCACGCCTTTTCGCTTGCACTCTCTCGCGAGAATACCAGCCAGCTTCGTCACCAACTCAACGTCAAAAGAGGCTCCTAGAGCTGTCCCACAAGGAATGGCTGCAGATGGCGCTCCGTTGATCCAGTCTTCGCCTCTGACGCCATTCGGACCATCAGAGAACTTGAGTGAGCCGAGGCCGAGGGCTTTGTTGGGGCGAGTATGCCAGAAGTCATGGCCTGAGAGGAGGTTTACTGAGTCCTCTAATGAGAGCTCGGATGACAAGTCGCGATCAATTGAACCCATTGTTGTGCTAGTGGAATCGCAACTCGGTGGTCGAAAATGTGAGCTTAGGGTCGAATGGCAGGATTATCAATGGTGCCAATGTAACAGGCATTATGGGAGATGATATCTTGAAAAGGAATAGGACAGTAGAAACAACATCTTGCCACGAAATACGGGGCCCCCGATTGACTCCGGGGCACGTCGGGGTTGTTCCCTGGTCCAAGTCCATATCCTTGGAACCCTCAACATCAACAACAGGGTAAGTCCATCCTCGGGGCATTTCGGCTGTGGCGCCGACGCACCAACTCCCGCTTGCCAAGGTTCTGATTGGCCGGGGCATTTCGGTGTCTGAGCCGACATCATGAAATTTCCAATCTCCACTGGAAGCTAGCGCTCGTCTTCTGGTCCAGCTCGCTAATAGAGTTTTGCGGAGAAGATTCAGCAGGTCAGCTACCCCAGATGGGGTAAAAAATCACGATCCAGATTTCTGGAACGCGTCGGGGTCGTTAGTCAACTGACATCTTGATATTTCACGATGAATGCAAGTTTTTAAACTTGAAATGATCATAAAAAGGCAGTACCCCAGCCTGGGCTGTAGATCTTCCACCATCAGCTCTCTGAGTATCATCGACAGCCATCAGCTTTGACATCATGACCGCTCCAGCTTCGACTTCGCTCTTCAAGAATCCTAGCCTTCTCAGGCTGTATCTTCTTCTCATTCCTGGCTCGCTGATTGTCAGCGCAGCAATGGGATATGATTCGAGTCTCATGAACGGCATCCAAGGAGTTGATCGATGGCAGAATTGTTAGTATCTCGCTGCAGCTCTCAACATACTGTGCTGACCAGTGGCGTTTAGACTTCAACCATCCTCAGGGCTCTCTTCTCGGTATCATGAACGCCATTCTCCCTCTCGGCGCCGTCTTCGGAACGATCCCTGCCGCTTGGCTATCTGACCATCATGGAAGACGATGGGCAATGGCTGTTGGAGACGTCATTGTCATCCTCTCGACCATCATCCAGACTGCGAGCATCAACAGTCAGCCTTTCCTGGCACACTTGTTAGATGAATACTGACACTCCTATCAGCGCCCATGTATATGGCTTCGCGATTCCTAATCGGCCTTGGAATCACCATCGCATCCAGCTCCGCTCCTATGCTTGCCGCCGAACTTGCCCACCCCGAATCGCGAACGACCTTAACATCAATGTATAACACACTTTGGTACTTGGGAGTAAGTCCAATATCTGAAGAGCCATCATGCACGCCGACTAACGGTTTTAGTCGATTATCGCAGCCTGGACGACATACGGGACTTACCGCATCAACTCCGAATGGTCCTGGAGACTCCCTACAGCCCTTCAAGCCCTCCCCGCCATCATTAATCTCATCGGTCTCTGGTTTCTCCCCGAAAGCCCTCGATGGCTCGTAGGCCAGGATCGCCATGATGAGGCACGCGAGATTCTGATCAAGTACCACGCCAATGGTGATCAAGGATCTGCGTTTGTTGCCGCTGAATTTGAGGAGATCCGAACTGCACTTCAGCTCGAGTTGGCTGGCTCCCGATCATGGAAGGAGTTGGTCCAGACCAAGGCCAATAGGCATCGCACATTCCTTGTCATTTGCTGTGCTTTCTTCCCCCAATGGTCTGGCAACGGTTTGGTGGTAAGTCAGCCCGCACAACATCATATAAGTAACTCACTCATCTGTCTAGTCTTACTACATTGCCCCGGTCCTCCGATCTATTGGCATCAACTCTCAAGAAGACATCACTCTTATCAACGGTATCCTTCAGATCTGGAACATGATCGTGGCCATGACTGGCGCCAACCTTGTCAACCGAGTTGGTCGTCGCCCTCTTTTCGTCGTCGCAACTTCATGCATGCTAGCTGGTATGGTCGCTTGGACTATCACCGGCAGCGTCTTTGCAAGAACCAAGTCGGAAGCCACCGGTGCGGGAATTCTCACCTGTGTTATCTTCTTCGCTTCTTCGTACAATATATGCTGGAATCCACTGGCTGTTGCGTACCCAGTCGAGATTCTTCCCTTCAACATCCGCGCCAAGGGTATCGCGCTTCTCATGGGATCCATCAAAGGAGCTAGTTTCTTCAACCAGTTCGTCAACCCCATTGGGCTCAAGAATCTTGGATGGAAGTACTATATCGTGTACTGCGTCTGGCTTTGCATTGTTCTAGTCACTGTGTTCTTTATGTTTCCCGAGACCAAGGTAAGTCTTTCTCTAGTCTTTCATAACATTGACCTATCTGACTGGGTCTCTAGAATCGATCACTTGAAGAGATCTCCGAAGTGTTCGAGAAGCACTCAGAGGACGCGTCTGAGAAGAAGCTTGAGACGACCGACATTGAGTGTATTGAGCATCAGAGGAAGGAGAAGGAGTAAGACGGCAGCTACAGTTCTATGGTAAAAGATACGGCCCATCAAGATCTTTTGGGAAGGCTGATTGACTTGTGGCGCTTACTACATGCGTTCTTCGTAAATAGCGACAGCACGTCAGATGGTTAGTCAATCAAAAGATGATCTTACTCTTATCACGTCCTAGGTAGTATACGTTAAGGATAGAAATCTTTCCAACTCAGTTTGGCCCAACCAACTAGAATATGGAAATGCAGCTTTAATCCGACCTATAGGCGTGCTCCTGTCAGGCTTTACAGCACTGGCACTTTTAAACAATTAGCTACTTATACATACGCCCCGAATACCTTTGAGGCTTACCGAGACAGATCCCGAATCGTTGTCAGGAACAACCATTGTGGAGCATTCGCTAGCATGTTCTGTCGTACCACATACATTGAGGCCAGTCATACCCTGGCAGACTTCAATTGGAGACTGGTATCTATCATGAGTAGATCGCTATTGTGTCACAGTTTATGTCCACTTACACAAGGCGTGGTTCGCGGCACGCAATCATCTACCGCGGCGAAAGGCATGAAAACAGCTGCCAAGACCAAGATGCTCGAGAGTTGCATGGTGGGTATTTCGGTACTATGCTTTATGGAGTTTTGAGTCGAAGACGAGTGAGAGACTAAATACTGGTAGTGCCAAGCTGGTATAAATATTCCAAGTCAGATTTCTTCTTCGCTCATTGTAAACACCTGTCATGGCCCTCCTTACCGACTATTCAACTGCCAAGACGTATGATCCAGTTCAAAATCAGGAACTCGCTATCTACTTGGTGGAGATAAAAGCACCGATACCAATAAAACTCAAAATCGCAGATCATAACCTCGGAGTTTTGTTTCGCCCTTCAGCTTACGTATCTTGGTATCCGGGTTGACGAAAGGTGGATAACGATCCCCATCTGAAGTGGATTTTATATATTAAAACTCGACGAATCCTTGGAAAGTCTATTCATATGACTCGCGGTGTTGTCACTCGCAACTCTCTTAGCACAGAAGCGCCGCTTTGTCATAATCTCACGGTAGCCAAGCCCTGTGATGGCCCGTATTGATGATCTATGGTACTAAAGTCCCTAGGTCTGAGCCTCTGAGGCTGCTCTTTATTCCCCCATAACTGTGGGGTTTATGATGATTGGTACTCAGGGTAGTTGTCAAGCCTTTTCAATGTGTGTTTCCGAATCGGAAGAATACTGGTGTATGGCCTGGATCCGATCCGAAATCCGGAAGGACTTTTGCTCTAGCCGATGGACTGTTACGAGCAGGTCTATGTTTAATTGGAAAGTTTGAATAGATACTTAAGAAGGGTATTTGAGCTGCCACGAAGTAACCTTTCCTTATCACCGTCTTTCCACAGTTGTTCTATTCTATTTCACCATTATCTTTCACAAAATGGCAGCAGGCCGTCGAGACGTTGAGTTCCCCACTGTTGACGGACTAACCCTTAGGGGTTGGTTCTACACCGCCGCCAGTGGAGATGGGAAGCACCCGTGCATCATTATGGCCAACGGAGTGAGCTTCCTCTGAGTAATCATTTGGAGTATCCACTAACCTCTTTCCTAGCTGGCAGGTTTGAAGGAGCAGTTCTGCCCCAACTTTGCTCAGCGGTTCCAAGCCGCTGGCTATGGAGTCCTGCTCTTTGATCACCGCAACTGGGGTGCAAGCGACGGTCTTCCACGTAACGAGACAAACCCTGTCCAGACTGCTCGCGACTACTCAGATGCCTTTGACTACGTTGCCTCGTTGGACGAGGTCGATTCTTCTAGGATCGTCTACTGGGGCACCAGCATGTGCGGCGGTTCCGTTTTGCTCGCTGCGGCATTCGACAAGCGTATTCGAGCGGTAGTTTCACAAGTCCCGTTTGTATCCGGCGAGCAGCTTAGCACAAACCTCGCACCCATGATTCCCTCCCTGTACAATAGCCGACAACAGCTCAAAGTCGGCAAACCTGCCCCGCTTATCAAGCTTTTCGCCGAGACTGCCGAGGAGAGTCTCCAGCAGGACACCAGTGCCCTTATACGCGATGAGAATCTCTGTGACTTCATCAAGGCTTTGGATAAGTATAATCTGCCTTGGTCTCCGAACGTTACTCCCCAAACACTTCTCGACATGGTTGCATTCGAACCTTTGGCCTTTGTTCACCGCATCGCCCCTACGCCGCTCCTCTTGGTCAGTGCAGAGAGGGATTTCTGTGCACCGACTACTACGCAGCTCAAGGCTTTCTCTTTGGCCTATGAACCAAAGAAGCTCGTTGTTTTGAAGGGTTCTGGTCACTTCGACCCCTACCATGGCAAGGTCTTTGAGGAGAATGTCGAGAAACAGTTGGCCTTCTTGAAGGATACTATTTAGAATGCTTGATCTATGATAGACTTGGAAGTCATAATCTCCACTTAGTATAATTATAACATGAATTTTTCATATGAGCGTCCCTGGCTACACTGTGATGGTCGAAAATAAGATAGATAATTGGCGCTTTTCTGTTGTAACAGCGAAAGGGCCGACGAGTCTTGCATCGTCCGAAGAAGTGCGGCTATAGACAAGTTACCAAAATACTGTCGTGTGAGAGTCGTATAATATGATGTCAGTACCATGTCCATTTTTCACAGCTATCGATTGCATAATTGGGGCGGGTCATCGTTCGAGTATAAATATAACTAAACTCAAATACTAAGTAACTACCACTAAACTATTTCCGCATATACCATGCCAAGTCCTCGTCGTTCTTCTCCCTAAACGTCATTCCATCACCCATGAACTGGAACCGGTTCCCGCTAGTGTACTTATACACGAAGTCCTCAGTTCTAAACTCATCTAGAATCTCCTTGTAGTGGATGACACTACCAGGGTACATAGCAGTCACCCTACCGTCGGCCTTTCCTTTCTTGAACCAGGACCTGCAGTCGCCCGTCCAAACAGTCCCCTTGATCAATTCTTGGGCGTAGGTATTGAAGTCATCCAACGCATCCTGACGCACCTGGACGGACCTAGTTAAAGTGGCAGTCAGTTAATATGAGTCCTCGTGAAGTTGGCAACAAAGTATAACTTACTTGATATTCTGTGTTGATATCTTGCGTATCCATCTTGCGATGTAGTCCACCGTGAACGACATCACTGCCAGTAAGCTTCCATGCGCCAGAGGAGTGTTTGGTCCGTTGACAGTCAAGAAGTTTGGCATGTTGGCAGCAAAGACCCCAAAGTAGGCCTCTGGGACATCTTTCCACTGCTCAGCAAGTGAAATCCCATTCTGGCCCACAACTTTCCATCCCGGAATAAAGCTGACATCGAAGCCTGTCGCGCAGACAATTATATCAAACTCTTCCGTCTTTGTTAGGCTGCGGATTCCAGTCTCAACAATCTCCTCGATAGGCTCATCTTGGAGAGTGACGTTGTCTTGCTGTAGTGCCTGAAGATAGTTTTCCCCGGGAGAGAGTCGGCGACAACCGACTTGGAATGTCGGGATAAGTTTGGCGCACAGAACGGGGTCGTGGTTGAGTGCTTCCTCCATCTTTGCCTTGAAGAACTGGAAAGCCTGTTGCTGCTCCGGACTATCCTTAAGAGAGACCTTGAAGAACTTGTTGAAGGAATGCTCAATACTATGACGGAGCTTAAAGAACATGTCCTCATCGTCCTTGAACGCTTGGATCTCTTGATCGGTGTATGTAAAGTTCTTGCCCTCAGGTGTAAACTCTGAGGCGAATGCGCTGCTGATCCACAGCGGGCTGCGCGCATAATTGACGACCTTGGCTGCTGTAGGTTGCATTTGTGGAAGGACTTGAACAGCGGAAGAGCCGTTTCCGATGATGGCGACTTTCTTGCCTGACCAGTCAAGGCTTGTATCCCAGGAAGCGGTGTGGACCATTTTTTCTTTAAACTTATCCAGTCCAGGTATCGTAGGCCAGGTCCATTTACTGAGGAACCCAGTGGCGTTGATGACGATGTCTGCTTCCTCCTGGATGATATCATGATTATGACCCTGTTTGATCGCGAGGCGCCACTTGCCGGTGTCATCATCCCAAACAGAGGACACAACTTCAGTATTTAGTATGACAGGTTCGTCCAGCTTATACTTATCGGATGTCTTTTTGATATATCTCCATATCTCAGGACCTGTGGCGTAGAACTGGCTCCAAGAGGGATTGGGCTCAAAGGGGAATGTGTAGATGTGTGCGGGAACGTCGCACGCGACTCCGGGGTCTTTATTGACCAACCAAGTTCCCCCGATATCATCATTCTTCTCATAGATCTTCAGATCCATAAATTGCTCCAAAGGCGTGTCTCCATGCTTGTACTGATACGAGAGCATCAGCCCAGCATACCCAGCGCCTATGCAGACAACCTTGAGTTTACGGGGCTGAAAAGCAGGACCCTCCTGTACGGGGACCCAGTTGTCTGGTTCTCCCATGTTAGTGCGGTCAGAGGAATGGGTTGATGTGTGCAGCGGATAGAGTGAGGGTTGAATCCTGCGGATCGATGTTCACGAGAGGTACGTAGACTTGGTCAAGAAGCCGCTATGCATTCAAGGCTCTAACGGGTACTTAAGATTAGTGATGTGACGTCCGGATATACTGGTGTTTATAATTTCGGAACGAACCCCTGGACCGGGGTCCGGAAGGCCGGGAGCCGGCCGGGTCGGAGCAAACCCCGCCCCCACCCCCGCTTCCACCGGGTCTTAAACACTGTCGTGTGTTTTCATACTAGGAGTTGCCATTTAGAAGATATAGCTGCCAGACTAAAGCCCCCCTTAAGCATGAAAACTCACGCTAACCTGAGGAGAGCACTTATATTACAGAGTCTTGTCAGCTATCACGAAGGGTTTCATTTTCCGCGCATTCCTCTCTAAGAAGCCTTGAAGCCATCATGGAAACAAAAACGACATTAGAGTTCTTCGGTATGTTTCGCAAGCATCTTAATCTATTTCAAATATGCCCGCTACTGAAGTCTGGAAAGTGAGCCCCGTTCAGTACTGATAAAATGACACAGGAACAACTACTTTTAGGCTGAAATGGAAGGGCTTGACCATCTTTCATGACACTTGGCTCGACAAACCAGAGGGTTTAAAGCGCTACCTAGAGCTCGAGGACGTGACGGAGCTGGATTACATCGTCATCTCGCATGCCCACTTCGATCAGTAAGTCTGAGCCAGTATCTCACTTGTACAACTAACTAACTCGCCGACAGCCTTCCCGGCGCGGATCAATTAGCTCTCAAAACAGGAGCTAAGGTGATTGCCAATGGTGAGGCTATCAACCGTCTTGCAGAAGCAGGTGTCCCCGGCGCGCAGTTGATCCCAGTCAGCGGCGGCGAAAGAGTACCCCTCTTCAGCAAGGAGATCCTCAAAAAGGCTGCAGAAGGCCTGATTGATCGAGCTCCAGCACCACCGACAGCGCCTCCTATGCCGTATGTCAAGTATGCTACAGCCGCAGTCCACGTCTGGCCGTCACTGCACTCTCTAATTCCTGCGATTACTCCCCACGGCCTTCCAGAAGAATTCGATACCGCAGAGAAGTTTACCGGCGAAGCCAGCCCATTTGATTGTACCTTGAACATCACCCGACTGATGCAGTTTGGTCTTTTCAAAATGAAAGAGTTTCTACCCGAGGAGAGCATGGACCCGGGGACGCGGGCCTTTGCCAATTATGTGCAGGACCGTCAGAAACACGTCATGTCGCACTTTGATGGCGGCCAGCTGATGTATAACTTCGTCGCTGACGGGAAGAGCATCTTGTTTAACAGTCACTTGGGCGTGTACCAAGGCATCGCCCAGTGTCTCACGCCCAAGCCCACAGTTGCTATCATGGGAATAGGCGGTCGAGGCAATCTTGATGGGAGACCGTACCAAGGCTCGGCAGCTGAGTTCCTTGTGAAGCAGGCTAAGTGGCTTGGTGAACCCACCAGTATTTATTTCTCCCTGCATGATGAAAGGTGAGAATCCATACCTTTCGAGATTATCATACCGCTAACATCTTCAAGCATCATCAAACCATTGAGAGTGAATGTCACGGCCGCAAAGGATATGCTTGAACGGGAGACAGCGGCTAGAGCTATTGATACGCAGCCTGGAAAAACGTACACCCTAGATATCTAGATACTGCGCGGAAGTTGGCCACATGCAATGTATTCAGTAACTAATGATATTAACGCGATTCTATTCTATTATACAATATCACAAGCTTTCTTTCGTCGCCGTGATTAAAACCAGCTCAAGCCAGAGAAGACTATACCACCTACATCTGGGGTATCTTCTATATGAGGGATGTCTATTAACGAAGGATCTTGGAATAAGTCCATAGACAGGTCGTCTAGACTTCCACCAATACTAGTAAGATCAGCCCCTAGGCCCGAATCCTCCGTCAGAGAGATGTTTGGTGGAGAGGCCAATGGGGTTTGGACTTGGACCCCACGGGCTTCGACCGCCTCATCAGCCCATCCTCCGTCCATAATCCTACGATTGTGTGTTGGCAAAGGCGTCTTCTCCTGGAGCCTACCAAACAACTCGCCGACCAAATGGCTCTGCTTCTCAACGATACGGTTATTTCGCTGCTCCACATACTCGTCGCATACAGATTGAAGCTGCTGCACAACCTGCCAGTAGTACCGGGCAATACTATCATGTTTCTCAAACCGCTGTAGCAAACGCCGCACAATTTCCAAATTGGATCGCAGCGGGAAAACTTGGTCCAGGTCTGCAAAGGTAGCGACGCCTAGAGTCAGAGCAGCAGTAAAGGCAGAGTGCACCGGAAATGGTGACCGCTTCGGTACATCCTCCCTCGTAAGAACGCCTTGGAGCAAGCGTGTTATACGTACAGCGGAGTCAACTGAGGCATAAAGAAGAGCTGTGTCGGGATTTGAAGGTGTTGCCGCTCCATCTTGATGTCGATAGCTGTTATCGCTGAGAGCACCACGCATTGCCCGTGCCGCCACTCGATCAAGCAGCACAGGTCGAGTCAGCAACATGATTGACCAGTAGTATGACTGCTTCATGTTTAAGGATGCCAGGGTAGGTGCTGAATCGTATCCCTTGGCTTGCTCCGCGCACTCTAACCCATCGGCCTTTAAACCATGAGCCATGCGGGTTGCCCGTGAGCGATGCTCCTGAGTCATGCTTGTGATAAAGTGCCTCGAGACCTTGGAGGGCCCGTAGACACCTCTCAAAACGGATTCTATGATAGCTGCCATATCGATGGCGGAAGAATAGCCCTTGTCGGCCTTTGTGTTGCGAGTCTCGTAAGTACAGATAGGTCGACCTAGAGAACCACTGGCAAAGGTATCAAACAGCCGTAATGCTTTCCAGAGACGTTCGCGGAAAGCAGCATCAGCGTGACTCATGTTGTTTGGTTTTTCCATTCTGTGGATGCCCATGGCACATGCAAGTCGGCTTGCGACCCCGATGGAGTGATAAGCTGCGTCTCGTCTTCCTGAGTGTAGCTGATAAAATGCTATCAGGTTGTGACAGAGGATCGACGAGAGATTTGGCCCTTGGCCCGATTTTAAATTTGTCAGATGTTTCGCGTATGTGTAGTATCCTTCGGCGGTTGCATCCTCATCTCCCGGGCAAGTAAGCGCACCATTTGCTAGGATCAGGTAGCAAATTGCGGACGAGAGACTTGCAGTATCGTCGTCTGGCTGCTGTAGCCACTTGTCTATTTGTGCCTGAACCTCTGATTCGTCTAGAGCACCCAGTAGATGACTTGTAGATTGCAAACCCCAATTCATCAGCTGCTTTGCATGCGAGGGGTTTGGCTTCGGGGGTGGATCGGACATTGAAACTGGACAGATGGAATCGCGGTTGGTATGGTATTGTATCGGCTGCTCAACGAACGGGCAAGGCCCCAGGGTCTGGGCAACGAGCTGACGGATCTTGTGAAGAAACGATTCGTTGGCCGCGTCCCCAAAATAGAGGGAGCCTTGTTGGTCGTCCTCCTCTTCCAACCGATACCTGTTAGGGAATGCGGTTTCCATGTTCAAGAAGGAGTCTCCAAGCTGGCTCGCGGTCTGGTGAAGAGGTTGGTCCTGGGTAACAGTCGAGTAGGTCAGCAGCATATCTGCCATTGGCTCTGGTGGTTCCCTTGAACCTATGCTGGTACCTTGGCGTGAGGAGACGGACGTCCGTCGCTTTGGAGCTGAATAACGACATTCCGAGGCGATCTCTCGGATGGCGCACCGACGGCATGGCAAGTTGCCGTCGCATCTCTCTTTTCGGCGTTTGCAGCTCTCGCATGCTGCAGCACAGCGACGACGCATGCTATCGCTTAGTCTCTTGGTGGGCATGTTATGTTGTATGATATGAACTTGTCAATGTGGAGTAGAAATGGCGAGAACAACAAGAACGACACTTGTCTACAACGTACTCGGAAGAGGTTTTATAAAATCCATCCACTACCGACAAGACCCTACCGCTAAAATGCGGGGAAAGCGGGTGTCGGGTATGGGGTCATCAGCCAGGTGCCTCCTATTTACGACCAATTATCTATTTGCTAAACATAATCGGCTAGCATGCTGAATGTTGGAACTGCGAAGTGCACAAGAGCAACATATAGACTACAAAAAGGATCTATTCAAACTTGAAAGTCTATCTAGATAAGCAACTTGTGTAACCATGCCATGTCTGTCAGACTTTAGGATAGTTACGGCATGCAGTTACAATTGCTACGGTGATCCTGTCCTGTCCTGCATAGCTAACTTAGCGTCTTAGACTACCCCAGATAAATACCCCGCCCTTCTTACGGGGCCAGCGGCCATTCCGGCCTTTATCAAAGTCCGCCCCACGACTCGGTGACGCGAAACTCCGAAAACTCCAGCTCAGTACCGCCTTCATATCCCATTGGGTCTGTCAGAACCCGTGATAATCTCTACTGCTTAGATCGTTTAATAGCCTTGTACAAGATCGTGGCTACAGGTAGTAGCAAGGACGCCAAGAAGGATATAACACTGCCCAAAAGTCCATCGAGGTCGACGGTCTTGACAAAGTCAGCACTTTCAAGCTTCCATGACCAGACAGGGGTCAACTCGACTTACCGGCTGGGATGTTCCCCCACTTTTAGCCACCCAATCAAAAGCACGGTCAATCATCTGTTTCTCGTATGAATTGCACCTGGTCTCGATCTCCTTAGTGCTCAATGGCGGGCCTGCCTCGGCCGCCATCTTCAGCTCAAGCAACTCAGGCAAGACGTCGGCAATGTCCCGCATCGCTTGGTTTCCGCCCATTCCCCTTGTGTCTGGTTAGCAGATACGACACAGCTTTACTCGTAGGTACATCATGACCCAACTTACCGGTTTGGCTGCATGGCATGTACTGCGTCACCCACGAGCCATACGCGTGGGTGGCCCTCCTCATCAGCATTGCCGTTGCGTGCCCGAAGTCGCTGTCGCCAGTTTTTGGAGAGCTTTGTACTCGCCCGGAGCATTGTCACTGTGATGTTATCCTCCTCGCCAGCTCCGGCTGAGAGCATGACACGGCTGTGCAATGTGAGTGAGCGATGCATGACGGACAAGAAATGGGTTACGAAACTTACTATTCTGGAGCCCAGTCGCGAACGATGTTAGTGGCCAAATGCTAGATTCAGAGGGTACATGGTATCTTACGCGCATAGAAGAAAGTGATGCCATTCTTAAACACCAGAATTGGCCCATCCAAAAGACGAGGGGGCAACTGCCGCAGCCGTGCCTTGGTCGCATTTCCTTTTGACAGAAAAGACAGATGACTTTTCAAGTCGACGATATTCTTGGCTCCAACCTGTTTATTTATCTGCGCATTGGCTTTAGCACACGCGTATTGAATCAAGGCGTTATCAGTGCGGGCCCACTAACCTTTGATCCACTACCGTCTGCAGCGACCAGAATATCACAATACTCTGACGAGCCGTCTTTGAAGTTCACCTTGACACTCTCACTCCCACTCGGCCCGTTCTTGATAATTTCGTAATGTGAAAATTGCTTGCCGAACTTGACCTTGCCCTTGGCAGCTACAGGGTCAAGAAGCAAGTCGCGCAGCACGACGCGGTTGATGGCCGATGACTTGGAATAGGTCGGCAGTGCCGACAGGTCCAGAATGGTCTGAAACTTGGTGTTGCAGATACTCGGCGCTGTCTTGGAAGAGCCAGAATATCGCCCGAGTCTTTGCACAATAGCTTCCAAGTGCGAATCAGTGAGGCAAGAGGCCAGACCTGTCATGGCAGGATCTCCCAGACGAATCTGGTATCCTTCCCTCTTCAGGTTTTCCTCGTCTCTCTCGAAGACGAGTGTGTCAACGCCATTGTTGATAAGGCCGTTGGCCAGCAGTGAGCCTGCCAGTCCACCGCCAACTATGCAGACTCTGAAAGTGCCCATGATGCGTTTGGGAGAGAGAGAGAGAGTAGAACAGACGATGAGTTTGTCGATTTACTATACCAAGACTTGACAGTGGTAAGTAAGAGTATTGGTAAATAATGAGAGTGCCGAGACCCTACTTACTCACAACAGGCTGAGTGACGGAATGTTGCATGTCCCGGGCGGAATCACGAAAGCGTGGAAACTGTCCCGGCGCGCGCTGGGGATCCGGGATCCGGGATCCCGGGTTGGGTTTAATATGCTCAAGGGAATAGGGCGAGCTAAAGCGTTTTGGATATAAAATTACCGGGTATCAGAGTTCTGCGAAATATTCGCTTTTGAATGTCAGATATGCAACTTTGTTGATTGATTGGTTAATCGTAGTCAAAAGTTGTGACATGGTATCGGGGTATACCGAGCCCACAAACTGGAGAACCCTATTGACCTTGGTCATAATAGTAGGATAAGGCGCGTGTTATAAGCATCAGCTATAAAGTCTCTTATAAAAGAAATCCCAGAAAGATTTAATCTCGAGATGAACTTAGTCACTGAGGAGACAAGCTTCTGCCTCACGCATCTTGGTCCTCGAGCAGCTGTTCCTCTGTATTGTGGTATAGGGTATAGTGGATCCATCCCATCTAAGCAGCCAAGGCCAAGGACACAATCGGGACTATCTAGGTTCTCTCTGCTGGAATAAGCTCACAGCCACAAATCTCAACTGCAAATAACACTTCTAGCCCACAACTTAGACATCGATACCACGATGACTGACCAATGGCTACAGCATAAAGCTAATATGATAATAACCTAAATTATGACTCCTTGGCCGGCCTTGGAGGCGTATAAAAAGCTCCAATCAATCGGGACTATCATTGGTCATTCGTGGCATTTCGGGCACCCTGAATCCATCGGATGCGGGAGGGCACCCAGTCATGTTTCCGTGTGTTGGTAGACCGAGAGGTTAGGTTGCCCGTTGAAAGTTCCCTATGGCAGGAATTCTCCACTGCAATTGACATATAAGCGGTTCTGGATTGGCATGTTTCTCATCTTGCATAACTTCATAAGCTTAAGGTGTCCTCTTTCTTTTAACACGACCGCAACCCTCAATTCCTAGATCACAGCATCACACTTGACTTCTTTTCTCCGTTTCAAACCACAGTGTTTGTCAGAGAGAAAACATGGACCAGCTACTAGCCGGGGCTCTAGCCCATGCACAGGACTTTCTCTCTCATCAATCCCATAATGACCTCATTATTGGCTTCGTTGTACTATCAGTTGGGACATATTTCTTGTACGCAACTGTTGACAGAATCTACAAACTTCACTTCCACCCCCTGGCTAAATTCACCGGTCCCAAGGAAGCTTGTCTATCACAAGAATGGCTGCTTCGTGTTTCTGAGCAAGGAAGTCCCGAACTAGTATTCGAAAAGTTGCATGAGAAATACAGTCAGTCTCATTCATCACCACCTGCTTATTTTCCTCATACTTACCGCCCACAAATCAGATTCAAGAGCGATCCGAATCGGACCTAACGAGCTACACATCGATGACGTGAAACTGTACAAAGATATCTACAACCAAACCTCAACTTACGTCAAAGACGACGCATTCTACGCCGGTTTCAATACTCCACACAGTGTCTTTGCCGAACACGTTCCCAGTCTCCATAAGGAGCGACGTCGTCGTCTGAACCCATTCTTTTCCCGCCGTGCCATTGGACAGCTGGAAGGCTTGCTCAAGGACAAGATCTACGAGCTCGGAAGACGCATTGACAGCCAAAAAGGCCCTTACAACATCTTCAACGCCATAAGATGCACCACTGTCGATATCATATCTCACTACAGTGCCGGAAAGCCACTTGGGCAGCTTGAGAAGAGCGATCAAGGGTTCAATGGGGACTTCCTCAGGACGTTCGACGCTCTGTCTAACGTGCTTTGGAAGTTCATGTACAATCCGACTTTTCGAAAGATTGTCACAAGCATCCCCCCGCGAATCGCCAAGGCTGCGAGCGAAGAGACTCGCCTCATGTTCACGATCTATGATGCGTGTTATGCAGCTGCCATCGACTTCAAGAGAAGTCCGCCGCAGTCTTCGTATGGCACTATCTTTTCTAGCCTCGTGGATCTTGGTGAGCAAGAGATGGGGGCTGAGGCGGTCGACCTCCTTGTTGCAGGATCTGATACAACAGCATATACCCTAGCAGTAGCTGTCAGTCAAATCGCCAAGAACACCCGGGTCAGGAAGAGGTTGGCTGAAGCGTTAGACGCTCGCGCCATTAATGCAGAGAGCTTGCCGTCCTTGGTGGAGTTGGAACAGATTGAGTATCTCAATGCGACGGTCCGTGAAGCCGTACGCTTCGCCATTGCCACGCCGGGGAGACTTCCACGAACTGTCCCCCGCAACGCACCGCCTCTCGTCGTCGATGGCCAGATTGTTCCTCCTGGTACCGTCATTGGCATGTCAGCTTACACCATGAACTTCAGCAAGGAGCTCTGGGGCGAAGACGCTCATGCGTTCAACCCCGATCGTTGGCTTAGCGCTGGTGGGAAGGCTCTGGATACCAATATGTGTTCGTTCTCTAAAGGTCTACGGAGCTGCCTTGGACAGAACCTGGCATATGCAGAGTCGCACTACATTCTCGCATATCTGTTCAGGAAGTACGAGATTGACTTGGTTGATAAAGAGGCAGAGATGGAAGTGTTTGATCGGTTTACAAGCTATGTGAATAGTCACGCTCTTATGGTGCATTTGGGACGACGCGATGCTTAGTAATGGCAATCGTTGGCAGAAAATTGAGATGTATTTTAATACGTTAGGATATTGTCAGTAACAGAGCCTCGTGATTGATTGACTACTTTATTGTGTATTTTCTCAGCATGCTACTACCAATACTCAATGCATACTGTACTCTTCCCTTATCTCAAAGTTAATTGTATTTTCATCTTAGGTTATATCTTTTACTGTCGGCATATGCGAACTGGTATAACAGCCATGTCATTCTTGGCTGGCTTTCCACAATAACGCTAGAATGTAACATAAGAGCATCCTAGAAACAGGCAGTCCCTTGGCCAGTAGACAAGTAGAGGTTGGGCCGAACCCATGCACGTATCATCAACGCCAACGGAGACTCATGACCTGTTGGGTGGATACAATACCACGAGGGCCATGAGGGGCTTGCTACTGTGCAAGCCCCGAGTTCCGAGCTGAGGACTATGCTATTCGAGTTAAGCTTAGTGTAGCTGTCGCTTCACGGACTTCTACTAAAGTCCAGTATGAAGATTTCGTCCGTCTCCGTTCGTCACCCCGAACCCGGAACCCGGATCCGGATCCGGGCTCGCTTCCGGGTGGCGTTCCGGGTTGTCTTCAAGGCTGTAAATATCAGCCATAACTTATAAGTCTGTCAGATATATTATCATTGCCAGCAAGGCGTCATTTGTCGGAATACCTGTCTTTAAGAGACGGGTACAGGGCAGTCCCGGCCCGGTAACTAGTTATGCATTCCCCATTGGGAGTAATCTTCGGTCTCGGTGGAGAAGAATACACTGGGGTCGGGACTTCACTGATACTCCAAATTGCGAATCTTGAGTTCCATGGTTTTTCTTTCCCCAGACGGGACTTTATTTTTTCCCGAGAACTGGGGTTTTTGATATGGCAATACGAGAGTGTGGGGGAGGAGACCCCGCACTCCTGCAAGTGGTCTGAGGGGCCATTCTAGGGAACATAGTGGTGTCCCAAGGCCTAGCTATAAAACTACCACAGAACTAGAAATGTGCCCTCTGGTATAGGCCAAGAATAATATACCACTATTATAAAACAGCTTGAATAACAGACACTCACCGTAAACATGATGTTTACTGACTCCTCCCAATGGACTTTACTCCCTTGCTTCGGCATTGCCTATCTTCTAGTTAACGTCATCTACAATCTCTTCTTCCACCCACTCGCTAAACTACCAGGCCCCTTTCTGGCCAAGCTCACTAAGTTCTGGCTGTTCTCTGAAGAACTTGGTGGAGATGCTGCGAACACGTTGGCAAGGCTACATAAGAAGCATGGTACGACTGAAGCGCTGCTATTTGTTGTCTTTCGTGCTGATACCTTACAGGACAGTTGATTCGAGTATCGCCAAACGAAGTCGCAATAAACAACAGAGAAGTTTTCACCACTATCAACCGCCAGGGAACCAAGTTCTACAAGGAGAAAACTTTCTATAACGGCTTTAGTGGGAAGCATGGGAATCTTTTCACCTATCAAGACCCCGAATATCATTCTCGGAGGAAGAGACTCATGTCGCCATCATTCTCTCAAGCGTCCCTCGCAGCTCACCAGGTGCTTATATACGAATGCATGAAGCCACTCCTGAACGAAATCACCGAAGACATTCGATCTCAACAACCAACCGCAATCTTCCCTGCAGTTCGTAAATTTGCTCTTGATTCGATTTGTGCTTTCTCCTTTGGTATCAACTTAACCAATCCGTCACACATTGATGATGAATCGAGAAGACGGATCTTTGAGGCTTTGGACAACTCGCCTCGCGAACTACTTTTAGTAAGATTGGCGCACCATTACGTCGCACAATTCGAGCTAATGCTTTCTACAGTTCCAGCATTTCTCTTCTCTCAAAACCGCTGCTGGTGTAATTGCCAAACTTTTCCCCAAGATGGCACCAGATGCTGTTATACTCTTACAAACGGTAGGTCACACCTTCATTGCACAGATACGCATACTCACAATATCGATGCCAATAGATCGGTATGGAGAGACTGATAGCTTCCCGCAAAGCAACAGACTTGGACCAACCAGGTCTTTTCTCAAACATGCAGGAGCTGCTTGACTCAAAAGAGCAAAAGCTAAGTGATGAGGAACTTATTGCGGAGAGTAGCACACTCTTCTTTGCTGGTAAGATGGTCTCACTCTATGCCAATACAAGCTAACCAGTCACAGGTACGGACACAACTGCAAGCACCGTTGCTATCGGGCTATGGCACTTGCTACACAAACCTGACCTATACGCCTGCCTGCGAGCCGAATTAAAGACTATTATGCCGGATAAGGATTCCCAGCAGACCTTGAAAGAGCTTGAAAGCCTGCCGTTACTCAGTGCTTGCATAAAGGAAGGACTACGGATAACCTGTCCGCCGCGAGGACGACTGCCACGAGTGGTTCCTCCAGAAGGCTTACAATGCAATGATGTATTCATCCCACCAGGGGTAAGTGTGGTCTTTACTTCCTGAGAAAGCCGTCTGACGCGGACAGACGGTCGTTACGAGCCCGATATCCTACCTAGTCTTTGACGAAAAAGTCTTTCCCCAACCCCAGGAATATCGGCCTGACCGGTGGCTACAAGACAATGCCAAAGAGCTGGAGTCATACTTGTATCCTTTTTCGAGAGGCACACGCTCGTGCATCGGCCAGACGTAAGATTCGAGATCTCCAGCTTATGACCATATCACTGACTGCAGTTAGGCTGCCCATTGCAGAGCAGCGTATCTGTATCTCTCAATTTGTGCGCAGATTTTCCCCCGCCGAATGGGGAAAGTTCAGGGAAGTAAACCTCAAAGAGTACATCAACATTGTAATCATGGATGACCTAGCCATAAAGCTAGTCGAGGCAGAATGAATACAAGCCGTGATGAGAGCGATAACAATGGTTTAGACTTGCTAGACGTTGTTGCACCTTGGACACGCAATATGGAGGGCATTTCTGCGCAGCTGGGGTTGAACGAGAAAAGCCGAGTGCCTGGGGAAATTGGGAACTTTTTGCAGAGCTTGGGAACGTCTAGTCACAATTGCGAAACTTATGCACCTACTCTTACTTCAGATTTAGAGCTATAGAAAGAGATATGTCTGCCTGAGTCTTCGCAGTCATAGAGTCATAGTGCTATGAAAAGACATGCCGATCAAGAGTGTTATTTTGAGCTGATAGTCCCCACAGCTGATGGCTCACATCACGCGCTTCACACACGTTTATGCTAGATTAAACTCATGCCAGGATATGTGGCGGTGCAGAGGTTGCCAGGAAGCAGAGACGGCACTTTGCCTCTTCTTATGTGCTGCATATGCTGTCTTCTCTAGGCCTTACTACCGGTGGCGGGGTCTTGGTGCTTCTAAGCTCCTCTCCTTCAAGGAGCCTACGACCAGCTGACCGAAATGAAGTGTCCATTCCTATGCGGTTGGGCATTTACCCACCACTATAGCACTTCTGCTTTGACTATCCAGTAGCATCTGTTGGCAGCATTTCTATAGTTCAGAACAGTAATATCAGTGGAATCCATTTACTATTCCAATGTTTTTCTCTAAGATACAGGTTACAACAAGGACTGAGGCTCCCAAAAAGTCGACACTACTTCAATCTGAACAACCTCAGAATTGAATGCTTTGCATCTCTGATATCTAGCGACAACTTAATATACCATGCTACACATCGGCCAAAGAAGGTATTTGTGTCAAACGGCTGCCAAAGGTTAGCATATGCTACCGGGAAAAAAGCCATTCGCACTTACCACCGGCTTTGTTCCTCCACTGGTCTCAACCCAGTAAAAGGTTCTTGGGATCATCTCCCTCTCATACTCGTCACACGCTGCCGCGACCACTTCGGTCTCAAGTACTCCGTCGGTTGTCATGATCTTGTCGAGGCGCTGGATCAGAGGCGAGATCACTGAAGTGTCTAGCATGGCTTGGTTGCCACCCATTCCTCTGTTGGGCAACATGACGTGCATGGCGTCACCCATCAACCATACTCGCGGATGGCCGAGATTAGGACTGGCTGCTGTTTGAACCTTGGAGCGCCAGTTGAGAGCCGGCCGCTTGGTTGCCCGAGGTTCGAAAACGTAGATCTGTTCTGACTTAATAACCTTTATGACTTGGCGGCTGGGATGACTATTAGCCTGTGCCTCTGCATCTCGTGGAGGTGGTAGGGGGGTTCATACAAAGCATCGTCCCAATCACTTAGAGATTCTTCCAGGAATTTCCAGGTTGCATCTTTGTTCCAATCTTTGATGTCTTTGGGACAATCGTCTTTCTGCATCTGTAACGAGAACGTGAATGTGGCCATATCTTCGTCGTAGTCAGAAGTTCCTGTAGACGATCCTTCGTCTCCATTTGCAACGTCTTTCTGCTGTCGGCTCGGAATATATGCTGTCGTGGAATGTCACTAATCCAGAGTCTAGTCAAGTGGGATAGGGGTTTGACTTACCAACACAAAAGTATGTCTTCCTGTGTGAGAAAACCAGCATTGGTGAATGTCGAGCAGCCGCAGGCAGCGCTGCCAGCTTATCCTTTGACAAATGTGTCTTTGTGATAAAGTTTATGACGGGGATATCTTGGATGTTATTCAGGCCGAGATATTTATTCATCTATTCTGCTGTCAGCGTTAAGTGGCACAAGTGTCACGGTCTTGCCCCTATACTTACTTTAGAGTGGCTTCCGTCCGCCCCAATCAATAGATCGCAATCTGCTGAAGTGCCATCATCAAAGGACACGCGTACTCTTTCCCTTCCATTCTCTGAAATGATGTCGTAGCCGGAGAAGCTTTTGCCGAAGTGCACGATGCCACTCTCGACTGGCTTTTCTATAATAACATCACGCAGCACCACCCTGTCCATTGGCGCGGAGCCGTGATACTGCTCGCTAATGCGCCCCATCTCCAAGAGCGGCTTCAATCTGTGATTGTACCAGATAGGCGTAGTTCTCTCGTTGGCGTCGAAATGCCCTAGGCTCGCTCGGATTCTCTGGTTTTGTTCTGGGGTGAGATTGAGACGGAAGGCGTCCATGGAAGGCTGGGCGACACGAATCTGGTAACCGTCTCGTTTTGCATCCGCCGCCATCCTCTCGTACACATCTACTTTGACACCTGCTTCTAGAAGACCACTCGCAAGCAACGGCCCTGAAAGACCGCAGCCCACAATGATGACATTGAATTGCGGCATACTGAGGTTGTGAATTTTGGAACAAAGGTAGAGAGAGTTAACAAATGATAAATATGACGTAACTTCAGTTTCAGCAATGCGCTGTAAGAAGCAATGAGCCATATAGAAATAGCAATTAGTAATTATATCCTGCACTTGAGCTCGTATTAACGGCCAAGCAAAAGCAATCCAGATTTGGCACTATCAGGAGCGAAAACAAGGGCCAAGGGCTAGTTACGCTAGGGACCCCGGAATCTGCACCCCGCAGCCGGCACCCCACTCCGGAAGTAAAAAGAAGCCGGGTGGCTAAGTTTACACAGCCGTAGTTCCCGATAGTACACCGCAATCTCCATCCTGTAGCCGGCAGACTCCATCTCGGAAGTGGAACTAACTCTAGATTATCAAGACCGGCCCGAGCACTGAGTACAGTATCATTTGATTCCGGACTTAGGCTCTTATTATACAATAATAGAGTCACCATACATGATGTTATCCCGAGCTGTGATCAAGGGTTCTCCTTAAATCTTAGGCGAAGACAGATTGCTTTTAATTAATTCATATAATCACATATAGCCAGCACTTGTCACTTTTTTCCTTCTCGCTCTATATCTAAAGGTACCATAAAATGGGCTGTATCGCTCAATAGAACTACCTATTAATTGCACCTCAGCGGATTGTCCATTATAGCCACTGAGGCCAAGGGAGATACGTTTCCTCTAAAAGTCCCCCCGTGAAAATAACGGCACAATGCCACCTGAGTAGGAAGCATCTTACTGGCGTAAGGTCAGCCACCTTCTCGCCTATCGGAAGTTTCCTTCCCCATTACAGCGAGACAGAGGAGGGTTGCTACCTGGCTTAGCACAAGCAGAGATAGCACCTTCAATCCATGTGATGCCGTTGTAGCTCCCCTCGCCACGGCCATCGTCATACCAACTACCAAACTCAGTGGCAGATCCAATGCAGCCACGGAACTGACGACCGGACCGGCGAGTGGTGAAAGGCTTGGTGATCATGACACCACACTGACCGTCCTTGATGGTAGCCTTGGTGATGACTGAGGTCTGCGTGGTCCAGGTGCGGCTGTAGTCGATGCCAAGAGACCCAGCGAGCTTGTCCTTGACGAATGTGAGATCGACTCCAGCACTGCCTCCAACAGTGTTGGAGACGCTGTAGCCTGAAGACACACTGATGTCCATGTCTCCGACGGCGCAGACAACAGGCGACATGTGCACGTCCCAGTCGACAAAGGTCTCGGTCTTGTCGGTGGTGATGCAGAAGGTGCCGTCACAGTGATCTCGCTTTCCGAGCTGGTCTTTTGATACCTTGGGGTACTTGGGCTTGGGAAGGTTGGTGCTGTTATAAGAAATCCAGGACGGGTCCAGCTTGGGAGCACCGACCTTGATACTAGGTTCTCTCTGCTAGAATAAGCT
>JABEEJ010000333.1:0-30070 GCA_013363135.1 Fusarium brevicatenulatum | reverse complement strand
TAAACTAATTTCTAACCCTGCCTATAGTATCGCAGCTAATGTCGGGGCCTCTAACCTCCGAGTCAATCTCCTGGGGTAGAAACACCTACTACTTTCTGTCTATCATTAACGTTATTGTCACGCCCTACTTGCTCAATCCGCAGGTGGCGAATCTTCAAGGAAAGGCTGCTTTTCCTGCGGCAGGGCTCACTATTTTTGCTCCTGGTTTGGTTACCTGAGGTAAAGGGGATGACGACTGAAATTCTCAATCATCTGCTCTATAACAAGGTTTCAGCTAGAAATTTTCTAGAGGCTTCAAGGCAGTACTAGTAAAGCTACAATAGTATTTATCTATAATAACACTCTTGATTATAATTTGGCTTCCTAGGAAGTGGCAGAAAGGCCTTGAGGCTTGACGAAGAAGAAATGACTTCCATCCTCGCGATGCAAACGAGTGAGAAGAGACATGATCCTTCCGGGGACGCCAGCAGATGGCCGAGTAATCATGTAATAGCCGTTGTTAGCTTGTCTAAAAAGGCCACTGATGAATTTGAACGAGTACCTGTTGTTGCCAGGTTCTCGTGGCTTGATGGACCAAGTGCAAGTAGGTCGTGCAAAAGGTTCAAGAGCCAAACCATGTCGTCCACCGGGGCACACAATACCGCGCTGTCCAACCTGGTTGATGGCAACGGGGTAACCTCTAAGAGGGTCGAAGTTCTCGAGGTTGATAGGGGGCCATGGGTCCATTCGCCATTCAACAGGAGTACGTCTGTTTACACTGATGCGGGTTTGGGTAGCACCGACATCTTCAGCAGCGGCATAGGTATCCTGATTAGTCTCCCAAAAGAATGGGTGGGGGCTGGCAGGATCGAGCAAGATCGTCTCAGCGAGTCTGATTGTTTCATTTCCGATGAATCGGACGAAGTTACGTTCCTGATCAAGTATTTGGCGGATATGTCGATCAATGGCACGTTGCCCTTCATCGAATCTGACATTCTGTGCTCCATGAGCAATTTGAAGAAGGTCGATGCCTTTAGAGACGGTGATCCAATAGTCAAGTACCTTTACACATGTTAGTCGTAGTTCATCGTTTTAGACTATTTATACTTACAACTGTCTTTGATCTACTATAGTAGGCCACCAGGTCAGGGGACTCGTTCCAGGCTTGCTCGGAGAGCTGTCGCATGAAGGCTCTCTGACCATTGGCATTCAAGAAATTGTGAATCTGGGTGAGCCATCCAGGGATGTTATCGGCGCATGCTTGGAGTCTGTCGTCGAGCCGCTCTTGCAGGCTACTTATTAGACGCTCATTCTCTGACTCGGTGAGGTTTCGCTCAGAGATGTCATAAGCAGTATCTATGATATCCGCGACAGTCTTGTAGTGAGCCTGAATCTGAGCCATTGGCTGGTTCAACGTATCGAGTCGTATCGATATGATTCCATTGGAGAGAGTGTCGGCGAGATCATCTATAGATGACTGGATGATCTGCATCTCTCGCACGACTCCGTAGATGTCGGCTCTGGTGACTTTGGCATTAGGATCTGAAGTCAGATGGTCGAGAAACCGACCAGCTGCCCAGCTGCCAGTCTCGGAGATGACCCATGATATTCCGCTTGAGACAAGAGCCTTGCCTGCAGACAGGAGGAGAAAGCTTGCCGCGATGGTAGCCATATTGTACAGAAAGCTGCATGTAACCTGTAGCAAATAGCGTGCTAAGGAGGGATTTCTGAGTATTCGTGGCTTCTTGGTTTGCGATTGAGGGAGATCTATGGGATCTTTATACTCATTTTTGTTGGGGGCTACATTTTGTTTTTGTTGATTGTTTATTGCTCGGTATTGAGGCCAATTGGTCAGTTGGATCACAAGGTTTAATGCAGCAGCTATACGACCTTCTGAGCTTGACATCAAGGTTCATATGTCCTTTGGCGTTATACATGACGCCTCATATTATGTCATGGTAAACACAAGCATGTTATTCTATAATCAGATTATTTAATGCCTCAATCGGCTATACCTCGCGCATTGCTTTGGGGACACTCCGACTTTTTGGTACTTGTTTTTGTATGTTTTCGACCAAGTGTCACGATCTCGCTTTTCCTCAATCTATTCTGCTCCCGTGGTCTTCGACCTTGGATCTCATGGCTTAATTTCTTTTGGTACCCAGGCACCTAAGGAAACATTCTAGATGGACTCTCAGTCTAGCAGCACAGTCTGCATGCAACATCACTAGCGAGACATATGTCTGGTTCCCTCTCATGTGTTAGCGGGACAACGAGTTCGTATGTTACAGTTCATATCGCTCAACTATGGGAAGTTCCAACATCTCAACTTAAAAAGTCATAACCGTAAGAGCTTGATCAAGTGTAATTATAGTGAGACCAGCGATCGTGCTGCCCGCAAAGCGCCGTAGACTAGTACGAGACCAGCCCCAGAACATACCGATAGACTTCGTCGCGCCAAATATGATCAAGGAAAATATGGCAATACAAGCAGCTAAGGTTTGGCTATGGATATTGTAACATCCACGTGGAGCCCTTGGCATTGAAACGACCCGCGGCAATGGTTTCCTCGTGGTAACCCCAACGGCTGCTGCTGATCAGCAAGGTCCAGGCACAGGGTCGAGATCGGCATACAACCACCATTCGCAGTGCTACTTGATTTACTGGTGCGTTATACTCTCTTTTCTCGCCATTCTCTGACTATTTTTCTAATGAGAATTGTGATATCCGCAGATGAGGGCGTTGATATCAAGGCAGCAGTTCGGGGACAACATAACTTGAGCCAGGTGGCCATCCCAATGCAACCGCCGTACATTTTGTTCACTGATTTATCATATCTGGTCTATACTCGTCTTACAAATCTACTCTCTTCTGTTTTCTCTAGTCAGTTGGACGGAGTCAACGTTGAGCAGACTGACATTCCGGGGTACCCGCCCGGCATGTCTGCCAGACAGTCACTGCCAGTGTCAAGATCTAGATTCGATTTCATTCTTTAGGAAAATGTTTCTATGATGCATTTTCACAACCAGGATATAACCGCTGTATGAACTTTTGTATCTCATCTCTCATAAGGTTACGGATAACTTTACAGCGAGTTAGGAAGCCACCGAGTCAACGCACCATTCGCGACATAGATGACAACTATTTCTTGGCATAATAGATAGTCTAGCCAATTTCCATGAAAACTATGCTTCCTCTTCTTGATATCTTGCATGTCTTACAAATGTGCTCTGAGGTCGGGGAAAGGCTACAGGATAATGAGTAAGAGATAAGATAACATGAAGACTCTTATCTTATCGGAGATAAGTGTTTCTCAAAACGGGGATTGCGTGAGACGTCACTGGCTAGACTTACCCTAGACCTATGTTCGAATTACGCAGGCTCTTGCAATTTTCTTCTTCTTTTACTCATCAGAACTAAGATTGTCCTGTAGCTCGTGGACAAGTATTAATATCTTTTAGGGTGAACTAAAGTGAATTGCGCAATGGGTTAGACCCTTTACTTGTACGTCTTTATATGTGAATTACAAAGCGTCGGGGAACATACCAAATGCATTTCATAGTCATTCAAGCAGAGCTCGAACCATGAAAAGATTATATGCCTGTACATAGTCTTATGTGAGATATAGAGCTCTCGTTTAAAGCTCTAGTACCTCGGTTTAGGGGTACTTTTACTGCAAATCGTACAGCTCTTTTGCGGTGGTCATGTGCAACATTCTAGACTTCACCACGAAACCCAGACTCCCAATGCAGTTTAAATCTGGCATCTCGGACCGACAATGTTGGGAAACCACAGAAGTCCATGAATGACACCCTTGACTCTGGGGAAAACCCGTCGGACCGACGAGCTCGACCCCGTTAGTTTCGCCCCCCAGCCCCAGATTCTCTTCTCCTTGACCCCAGCTTTTGCTTGGCCTGCATCGCCATCTCCATCCCCAGACCCATCGAGTGCCCCTCAAAAGCACATCTCGGGACGCGCGACACGAGATTCTGCCTTCCCCGGACCGACGAACGAGCCAGATCTGGAGTTTATGGGATGACGAACTGCGCCTAAAAACCTCATGAGCTGATCTCGACCCACAGGTCGCGGATTTGGAGTCCCAAAGCCCCGAGAACTGACTGAGATTTCCCGTTGGACACTGCCACTCGGAGAATTGTACCATACCCTAGCTCATTTGTTCAACCGAGAGGCACCGTTAGTGTCTCGAACTTTAACCTCAAACATGAGCCAAGGCGGCGAGAACGCGTCCCTGGACACCGTGTCACCATCCAACACCATCACAATGGCTTCTAAACCATCATCAAAGGTCAACCATATTCCCGCCGATGAGCCGAAGAGGCAAGCCCACAATGCAGAAGCCAGTGCCGCCACGGCGCTAGAGCACGAGCTTACCTTTCGCGACGCGGTGCGTCTCTACCCCAAGGCCATTGGCTTCTCGCTGCTGTTCTCCATGGCGATTATCATGGAAGGCTACGACATGGCTCTCATTGGCTCGTTTTACGGATATGAATCGTACGTTATTCCCTGTTTCCACGGCAGGCAAAAAGGCTAATTTGCTTTTTTAGGTTCCGCAACAAGTATGGCAACCAACCAGATCCCGATGGCGGCATGGTTATCTCTGCGGATTGGCAGACGTACATCCAAGTCGGCGGCATGTGCGGGCAGATCTTCGGGCTCTATCTCAATGGCTGGGTGTCTGATGCCATTGGATACAAGAAAACTATGATACTGGCGCAGATCATCATGGTCGCTTTTACGTTTATCGTCTTCTTTGCGAAGAATATCGAGATGATCCTTGCGGGTCAGATTCTGATGGGCATTCCATGGGGGGTCTTTCAGACCTTGACGTTGGCATATGCGTCTGATATCGCTCCCGTGGTTCTCAGGCCTTATCTCACGGCATATGTGAATCTCTGCTGGGTTATCGGGCAGTTGATATCAGCGGGGGTCCTTCGTGGGCTTCTTAATCTGGATAATGAGTGGTCATATCGCGTTCCATTTGCGTTACAATGGATGTGGCCACCGTTCATCATCCTCGGCACGATCTTTGCTCCAGAGTCGCCTTGGTGGTTGGTTCGCATGGGCCGTCACGAAGATGCAAAGAAGGCCATCCTAGGCCTCGTCACGCCCCAGCCTGATCTCAAGTTCGATGCTGATGCGCAAGTCTCAATGATTCACGAGACAAATGAGCTTGAAAAAGCTACGTCTGCTGGCACTAACTATTGGCACTGCTTCATGAGAGCTGACTTGAGACGGACTGAGATTGCGTCCATCACATACGTCGCGCAAGCAATGTGCGGCAGCGTTCTCATGGGGTATTCAGTCCAATTTTATGAGCGCGCAGGCCTCTCGTCAAACAGTGCGTTTACCCTTAACATTGTGCAGTATTCTGTAGGCGCAATCGGCGTCATCCTTTCATGGTTCCTTATGGCGAGATATGGACGTCGCGCGCTGTACATTGCCGGCACAACATCGCTTTTCATAATCCTTTTAGTAGTTGGTGGCCTTGGATTCGCACCGCAAAGCAAGACGGGCCCTTCGTGGGCGATCGGCAGCCTTCTCATCTTTTATACCTTCGTCTACGATCTAGCAGTTGGACCAGTCTGCTACACCATCGTTGCAGAAATTCCATCAACACGATTGAAAGCGAAAACGATCGTATTGGCGCGCAACTTTAATAATATGGCAGGGCTGGTAAATAATACGCTGATGCCAAGAATGCTCGGCGTACATGCATGGAACTGGGGTGCAAAAACAGGTCTTTTCTGGGCGGCGTTTTGTTTTCTCATCATGGTTTGGGCGTATTTTCGTCTTCCGGAACCAAAAGGGAGGACGTATGGAGAGTTGGATGTTTTGTTTGAGCATCGAGTCAGCGCACGCAAATTTGCCAAAGCGCGGGTGGATCAGTTTGGAAATAGCACGGGAGCTGTCGAGGTTGATGCGCATTCTAGATAACGGTTTGGGCTGGATAAACTATGGGTATATAATGGGACACGGGTTTTAGATTGGCGTCAACATGTAATCAATTTGCATATCTTGCTCACAGTGGCTTCAGTCGCGGCCGAATCACAGCTGCAGGCGAAATAATTAGCCAAGACATTGTGACCCTGCAGTGGCATCGCATCGACGCATCTGCAGTGAAGCAGCTGACATGACAATCTGTTCTGTTCTGTTACTCTCTCTGTAAGGGGAAATAATCGGGTACTTCCCAAATGAGTAGTAGATAGCAATGGAAGTTAGTTAGCTTTAGTTAATCATGACGGGAAGCGCGGAGAACGCTCAAACCTCGGATCTGATCTCGGTCCGTCATGATTGCATTGCATTCGTTGCATTACAACGGATAATTCTAGCGTCAACTCTAGATAGACACGCCTTTTCTCTTGGCCCATTGACGATCTATGAGGTTTCCCCACACAAAAATCCCTTCTCGTCGGCTGATTAGCTGCAGCTGCAGTCTTGTCGGTCCGACGACATCGGCAAACCGAAGCGGTAGGGGCGTAATCTGGGGTCTAGAGAGGTCGGCTGAATTACCTACTTATTAGGCAAAACCCGGGCTCGACCGTTTATCGTTGCCTCATTTTTCTTCCATTTATTTTTATATCTTTCGACATTCCTTCGACTCTTTAATGACTGCAATCGAGATTTGTAAAGTGACGACGGAGGCGAAAACGTACTTGGGCACTCCCAAAAGAAGCACAATGACGGTCAAGAACACTACACCCCGCCCTCGATGGCATCCTTCGCCGACATACCACCTCAAAGCGCCTCGGGGTTGGATCAATGATCCGTGCGCACCCGGATATGACCCCTCAACAGGCACATACCACCTATCTTATCAATGTCAGTACACCCATTCAAATTCAATCCCTCTCGGCCAACTTTTACAGTATATGCTGACTTTGCCACCAGGGAACCCCAAATCCTGCGATTGGGGTGACATCACTTGGGGTCATTACACAAGCAGAGACGGTCTTACTTGGAAGCAAAACACACAAAACCCAGTACTAGAACCCTCTGAGCCCTACGATGATAAGGGAATCTTCACTGGCTGTCTTCACCCTACAGGTCTTCAAGGAGAAGAAGGCCAGCTCACTGTTATCTACTCATCCATCACAAATCTTCCCATTCACTGGACTTTACCATATACCCGAAACTGCGCTGGATTGTCCGTAGCGACATCGACAGACGGTGGTAAGACATGGCAGAAAAGTGAACAGAACCCGATTTTGGAGGGCGAACCCGAAGATCTCACTGTCACAGGGTTCAGAGACCCATACCTTGCAGAATGGCCTGCTTTGGATGAAATGAGAGGCGAGGCGAGTTTGTACGGTTTCGTATCGGGTGGTATTGTCGACGGCGGACCTACGGTGTTTATCTACGCCATCTCACCAACCGACTTGACACAGTGGACATACCTCGGCCCTTTGATCGATTTACCCACAGGATACAGCCCCTCTGGACGATGGGGCGGTGACTTCGGTGTCAACTGGGAGTGCGTTAACTTTATGACTCTTCACAACGAGTCCGAGGAGCGACCTTTCTTGCTTATGGGAACTGAAGGTGGAGTTAAACCTGGTGCGAAGGAGGGCAGTGATCAGTGGTCGCTTTGGATGGCTGGATATCTTGAGCAGACCGAGCAAGGACCCCGGATAAAGCCCGAGTACAGCGGAATCCTCGATCACGGATGTTTATACGCACCTAACTCTTACGAGCATCCTATCACGAAGAACAGGATCGTCTGGGGATGGTTGAAGGAGGACGAGCTTACCTTGGCCCGACGCGAGTCCAAGGGTTGGACTGGGTACTTTTCTATCCCTCGCGAGCTATTCTTATACACCGTCGAAAATGTAACAAGGACTCTGACTTCACCATTGGCCGATGTTGGTTGCATTAAGGCTACTGAGAATGGGCGAGGATCAAACACAGTTCAGACATTGGGTATTCGACCTCTGCCAGATCTGCAAGGACTTAGAAGAGACAAGCCCGGTTACTGGAGTAACATTAACTGCAATGCCAAGCTTGGAAAGCTTGTTGACACACAAACCGGAAGCTGGGAGTTGGAAGCCACAATCAAGGTCTCACCAAACGACCAAGGCCTTGGATTCTGGATTCGGCACAACGAAGACTTGTCTGAAGGAACAGCCATCCATTTCTCCCCCCAAAACGAGAAGATCACCGTCGACCGAAGCAAATCCAACAACGAGGCCGACATCGAAAAGGATACTGTTTCAGGACCTTTCACCCTCTTCTACTCTGACAGAAACGGCTCAGAGGAGTTGGAGAAGCTGCACCTGAGAATCTTCTGCGACGGTGATGTTCTTGAGGTCTTTGCCAACGATCGATTCGCTTTATCGACTATGGTTTATGCGGATACTAGGGATTGCACGGGTTTGAGTTGGTTTGTTGAAGGAAATGGAGCAAGCGAGACTGTTTTTGAATCATTGAAGCTATGGGAGAACATGAAGGAGGTGGTTGAGGTTGATGAGCCTGTTGTTTATGAGCGAAGTCAGTTGTGATGAACAGGTAATGACGGTTCGGCGTATGGAGTTATCATTATCGGGTTTATGATAGTCGAAAAGCCATAAATTGAACCTTTTTCCATCGAGTATCATCTACGTCTTTTTCGTCAACTAAGATCAAGCTTCCAAGTTTTCTTTCCTCCCTAGTGAGGATGTTGTGGGGAATGCATGTTGGTGGCGGTCAGCAGTCGTTAGATCTGAGGTGGCGAGGTTGAAGTTACTACCGTAATGGGTAATACGCCCCGCCATGCTGCTACCTCACGTTGGCAAAACTTCCGAATCTGTCAATCGTCAAAGCCTGCTTACTTTACCCCTCTATAAAAGCAGGCTTGTCATGCTGAAAATCAGCTGGTTTCTTAGAGAAAAAGAGTTTTCAGTTGGATCTCCTTCTTGCCTACAAAATCATTGCTTTGGATTATAAAATTGCCCAGGTCTCTACTGAACTGATTGACATATTATCATGAAAGTGGTTGCAGTCGCCGGCGGAACTGGAAGCGTGGGTAGCACCATCGTCGATGGTCTCGTGGAGTATGGGAAACACAAAGTTTATGCTCTGTCTAGAAAGGTAGGTCAATCTTCTGTGTTTTAATCTATTTGGCGCTTGATATTGACCGGTAATAGGAACGACCGCCTCAAGGGGCTGTAAACTACCTCAAAGTGGATTATAATGACACCGATGCTATCACGGAAGCCCTAGAAGCTGCAGGAGTCAACATTCTCATTTGCGCTATCAGCGTCGTATCACCAGAGGCAAACCAGGCACAGAAGAATCTAATCCAGGCCGCTGAACGGTCTTCAACCACCGAGCGCTTCGTCATTAGTAGTTTCGATATGTTGCATGTTAAAGAGTAAGTAACCTTGGTACTTGTCGACAGTGACTGACCATGGGTATAGGGATATTGACCTCTCGCCATTGACCAGATACACCTTTGAAGCTATCGATGAGCTTGGAAAGACTAACCTGACATACACTCGCATTGCTAACGGCTGGTTTCTCGACTACTACGGCATGCCGCACTGGAAGTGTAATCTCGAGCCATGGATCAACATTATCAACATGAAAAGCAAATGGGCCGTCATTCCAGCCGATGGAAATATCCAAGCCAGCTTCCTCACATCCCAGGATATGTCCAGGTTTGTCGCGCGCTTGATGGATCTTGAAAAGTGGGATAACATCAGTGCTATTCGGGCCAACACCTTGTCATTCAACGAATTGGTGTCGGCGGCAGAAAAGGCCAGAGGTAAGAGTCTGTCCATTATTACCGGCCGCCAGCTTACTAATTATGAATAGGTACTAAATTTGATGTTGCTGTCGATAGCCTGGAAAAGTTGAAGTCTGGTAAAATTTCATTCTTTCCAGATTATCCTTCGATTGGTCACGGTGAAGGCGATGAAGCATTCTTCGCCATGATCCATTATCAAGCTGGCATTGGTCGGTATCTTGTGCCTCGAGATCTTCCACCGTTAGACGACAAGTTTCCGGACTTGAAAGTCACAACGCCTTTAGAGGTCATGGAAAGTGCCCGGAAGGGGTAATGATGTTGTTCATGTATTGGCCTATTAGTTGTGAATTTTAGAGCTTGCTCAAGATTCTGCAAAGGCTCTGGACTCAATTGACATTGAACATGAACATTGTATTGAACTATGATCTTCAGTGCAGGGTGTAATGACTTAACCGGCTTTCAAGGCTAGTCTCAGTCACTTTAAACTGTTCTCAGATTGTTTCATACGCCAAGAAGGGTTCCGGGGTCACATTCAAGCGAACTCCCCTCAAAGCATACCGCCCAAAGATAATGTAACTGGTCCCTGCAGCCAATGAGACAAGCAGCAATGGCGAAGTTGTGGATGCCCCTTACATTGTAAGTCGCTCAGTACACGGCCATTCTCCTGAACTATTGAACCTTGTCTCCCTCCCCGTTCTTCAATTGACAGCGCCCAGTTGCTAGCAGTAGCTTATA
This sequence comes from Fusarium brevicatenulatum, assembly GCA_013363135.1. Lineage (NCBI taxonomy): Eukaryota > Fungi > Ascomycota > Sordariomycetes > Hypocreales > Nectriaceae > Fusarium > Fusarium brevicatenulatum. The sequence continues at coordinate 19,614 of JABEEJ010000333.1, read as the reverse complement.
ACAGCTCTTTTGGGGTAAGAAACAGCCATCTGGCGTTTCACACTAATTCCGCAGGCCTCAAACCCGCCGATTTCTTCCCCATGCTAGCGTCTGTGCGCTCCATCGTTGATCACTGACTCAGTGACTCGGAATCCAGTAACTCGGAACCGGCCCATAACTGAAATTGTGAGACGAATCCGCTCTCCATCTTGATTCGCCGTTTGTAAGCCCAACAGCCACTTGCTCCCTGGCTAACGAACTTTATCACTCTTCACCCAAAGCCACATGGCTGTTTCCGGCTAACCGACCGTTCTCGTTGACGGCAGCATGTTCCGATCGTTCATAACTTGGGACGAAATGGCGTCAAGTAAGCAGCCCACAATTCGATGGTCTGATCTGGGCTCGCTTCTCGACTTTTTAGTCTTTAGCCACTTTCTCGCGTCGGTTGTGTCTTCAACTGACTTAAATGTCTGCCAAGCCGCTGCTCTGCAGCTTGGTGAGATTTCCATTTTGTGCTTGTTGTCAATCCTTCATACGAGACCTCAATGGCCATGTCTGCTTCAGATTATGCTTCCGAGTCCAGGGGTGCGGTCGCCATCGCTGTCATGGCGACCCTGTCGTCGATCTCTCTTATCGTGGTATCCCTGCGAGTTTACGCCCGAGCCATCATGCTGAGAAACTTTGGCGTCGATGACGCTTGTGCGATCCTTGCTTGCGTGGGTGTCTCAATCAATACTGGGAGTTCCTCTTGCTAATGATAAATAGTTGTTGACGATCGCTGACGCTTGTATTATTGCAACGAGTAAAGGCACCCGAGCAAAGCATTTTTTCCGTTTAGAGTTTACTAACATACTATAGACGTTAGAAATGGCCTTGGCTCTCATATATCTACACTTTCCGGCGAACAGATTAGCAACTTCTTGAGGGTAAGCTTAACTGAATACCCATTTAGCAACCTACCTAAAATAAAGCAGATGTTTTACGTCTCAACCGTCGTCTACAACGTCGCTCTCGCAGTCATCAAGACAGTCTTTCTCCTCCAGTACTACCGAGCGATACCTGTACGCCAGTATAAGAAGACATACATCGCATCCGTCGTCCTCGTCACTTGCTGGAGTCTTTCCCAGATCTTTCTCAATACTTTTATGTGCTGGCCTATCGCATCTTTTTGGGACGTCACGATCAAGGGCACCTGTATTCTCAACAAATCTTCGTTCTATGTCGGCGCGGCAGGCAATATCTTGACCGACATCCTGATCATGGTCCTCCCGATTCCTGTTCTTCGTAGTCTGAAGCTCGGTCGGCGACAGAAGTGGATTCTTATGTCTGTCTTTTGTCTCGGAATATTGTGAGTTCCTCGTTCTTTATGCGCTGGCTTCTAGAACTAATAGGAAACAGCACGTGTCTTATCTCACTCGTTCGTATCAAGTTCCTCAATATTGGCACGGATATCACATGGCATAATGTCGAATCAGCATCTTGGTCAGTCAGCGAGTTGTGCTGCGGTATCATCTGCGCCTGCGTTCCAACTCTCCGGCCTCTGTTATCAGGCCATGACCGCGGCTCTAGCCATAACCAGTCATCGTATTCCCGACACGAAAACTCGAGGACCAATGCCACGGCTCGCCAAACAGGTACCTCTCGGAGCCATGAAATGCATGATCTGCCCAGGACGCTTCATTCGTCTGAGAGTAAGGATCAGTTACGTCCCCTAGAGTCAACAATTGTAGTGCGTACCGATGTCGACCAAAAGCGAAGCCGACCGCATCCAGGACATGGTTCAGAAACGCACCGCGTGGTGATACAAGGAAAAGACGAACAAAGACATAGTTTGTCTAGCGACTCCGAGGATCCCTTTTCCATGCACCAGGTAGTTTAAGATAGTACATCAAAACGATACAACAATTCAATATCCTAATATTCCTGTAAAGGCCATGTTAAAGCCTTCTTACGTATGAACCGTTTGTATTGTTCCAGACTTTCCATCCCGGTCACTCAGTGGTTGCACAAGGTCAAGCCAGTTAGTCTGCCTTGGGCATGAATTGCCACGCTCAGCCTCCACAAAACGGCGTCTTACGCTATTTCACAGCCCAAAGTGTCAATAGTGCAACTGCCTTACCACAGGATTCTGAAATATAAATCTCGTCAGGGTTTTAGAGCTCAACGCCTGCATCACACCTTCCGTCCTTCAGACCTAGCTTTCATTATCGGCATAATGAGTCTTTACTATCCTCTTACTTCTAATGAGAAGCATTCTGACATCAGAATTTGCATACTACTGCCAAAAAGCCATGGCACTGTGATCAGCTGCAAGCTGGAAACTCTCAACCTTCTGGAAGATAATATCGACCACGAAGCCCTTTCCTACGCTTGGGGTAGCTCTGAAGATCAGGCAACGATAGCAGTGAATAAAACCACGCTACAAGTCACCCAAAATCTGAAAGACGCCCTGACGTATCTGAGACATGACTCAAAGCCACGTTCCCTCTGGATTGACGCGATCTGCATCAATCAATCCAATGTCGATGAGCGTAGTTCGCAAGTCCGTCTGATGGGCCGGATCTATTCATCTACCTCGTGTGTCATTTCATGGCTTGGGCTCGAGGATGATCCTATCGACTACGTTGAACAAATGAAGAAGGCCAGGGCATTGATCGAATTGGTCAGGTCATGCTCGACAGACGAACTGTTCGCACTCCTGTTGGACAGCCCAAGCAAAGAAGACCTTGAAGAAGTATAGCTCTATCCTCGCATTCAAGCCAGGTTCCAATGCGTCATGGAGGAATGTGACTATAATTATAGGGCCGATTTCCTTTCGAATTGCGCTCCCGAACCATCGTCAAAGTCCTCCTGATCCTTCATATATTCAGAATCTAGTCCAGAGTGCGTCCTGGTTCCTCCCTGTTGGATCCAAAGTGGGAAGTAGACACCCATTACTCGAACCACAGCGCTATCATAGAGATAAGATTCTTGGTCAAGGAGGGTTTGGGACAGTCTATAAATACACCCAATACGCCACTGGTCGGACCTATGCTGGAAAGGCTATCAAACCATCGAAAAATAACCCCAACGGGCAGATCACCACGGAAAGAGTAAGGAGGGAATTTACTTATATGTCAAGAGACTCTGTATGTTTTTTATCTTACTTGAAGGCCCCTTCTAGCGATCTACACAGCGCTTCATTGTCGAAGTCCTTGGCATAGTACGTGATGGGTTTAACTCTCCTGTAATACTTATGCCTATACATCCCCTTGGGAGTCTAGAGGGTTGTAATCTCACTGAGAAGGAGTCCGTTTCTGCCTTCGAACAAATCCTAATGGGACTCATCCAGCTTAAGAGGTTCGACATATTACACCGGGATATAAAACCAGGTAACATTCTAGTCAGGAAGCGGACCACGGAAGCCTTCCAAATTGTTCTTGCGGACTTTGGCATCGCGGGCAAATACACAGAACAGTCTGAGTACTTCTATGGAACAGCATACTATAAAGCACCCGAAATATTCGACGAAACGGCGGATGTGGTTGATAACAGGTCTGATGTGTGGTTAACGGGCATTATTGTCCTCGAGAAGATGTACGGACTTGATAAAAAAAGGCACCCCAAGCCCAAATCTGACTCTGAAAGGGAGGAATGGTATGCGAAGTGGCAGAAGGAAGTGAGACGGAAGGTTGAAAGCATTGACTGTGAGTCTGGACTAGGAGGTTTGATGAAGATAATGCTTGAAGAAACTTTTGTGGATTGTGGTCTGAGAGTTGATGCTAAGCGATGCCTTGGGACTGGCTCGCGAATCAAGCTCTGGAGGAGGCATGCGCTTCGTATGCGTTGGTGGAAGTCTTGGGTGAAATGGGTTGACGGAGTACCAGAAATGCGACAGACAGATAGCCAGGGGGAAAAGGCAAGAAAACGAAATGCACTGAACGCGGGTTAAGCTGTACATGTACTGATCGAATATTCTATTTTCCTCAATTCTTAGGAACAATCTTACAGTTGCATGGCTTTCCAAACTCACAGGTCGGAACCTCTGGCCAGACTATTACCTGTTCCGTTGTTGCACTCGATAGACAGAGCGATTTATCAATCTTTTCTCGTCTTCCAGGTGTCGGGCTTGACACACGTCCTCCCCCAGAAGTGTTCCTCGGTTGTCCTGGTGACGATATCGCTGGTGGAGCATACAATGGCGAAGCTACTGTCACAATGCCATCAAGAACGATAGTTCCTGATATAGTGTTGGGCTTTTGTTGTTTACTCCTTGAAGTCTCTGTTCCAGTGCCGGAGACATTTTGAGATGCATCCGGCGAAGGCGGCCGGGCCTGGTTGTCATCAACGGTCGCCTCAAAATGCTTCTGGGCAATCAAACAGGTTTCCTCTGCTGCTTTGGCGCTTCTTTTGCTCGCATTGGCCGCCACCTCGCCTGCAATAGCGCTTCTTTTGCTTGCTTTGGCCGTTTGTCGCGTCGCAAAAGCCGTCACTCCATTTGTAACAGCCGCCACGGCTCCAAATATCCAAGCTGCTGTTGCATTTGAAACATCAGCAAATGAATTGAATTTCACTTGAAAGCTTGGTGCCATGTTCATAGCGCCCGTTGTAGCAGGTAAGACGGAGAATGAGACGAAACCTGTGTTGAACGAAGTGGTGTCGTATGGGGTCCGGGTCCTGGGCACCCGGCGCAGCTCTGAATGATCTGGCTGTAGCTCAGCTCCTGATACCTTATGTTCGATCTTTTTATGGTCATATCTCGGTTCCATGGGATAGATGTCCATTTTATCTTGGCCGCTTTCTTTACCACTACCGCACAGCGACGGTCGAGATGTCCCTAGGCTTTGCCGAATCGCGTCACTTCTCGGTAAATTTATTTCGTCTCCAGATGTCTTGGCTTCATTCTTCAATTTTCCCCATCTCATTGAGTCCTCCTGTGGTCCTTTTGTCACAGCCTAGGAAACACGTTAGATTGCCATAACACAAATGTCAACCCACATATGAACGGGAAATTACCGGAGTCAGTTTGCCATGGGCTCCAATGAAGTATCCTCGCGTATTCTTTCCTCTGTACATAGCCTCTATAATGAGAGGGACTGCTATCACAGGAATCAGCAATATGTTGAGGCCAATGCTGATGGATACAAGGACGTCAGTAATGTGGACTGTCATTTTTCGGCTCTAGTGCAAAAAGCCAAGTAGACAATAAGGACCTGAGAGATAATCAGGACGGGCAAGGCGGGGCAGTCACACTTATGTTGACGGGGCGGATTCAAGCTGGATGCCTGTCAGCAGCATTGCCCCAATTGAGGCCTGACATTTACATATGTAAATATGCATTTAAGGCGTCAACAGGATTACTAAAGTACATATCATTACCGAGGCCTACCTAAGTTGCGAGGTGGTTCAGACACGGTACACCCTCCTTAAGTCCACTTGCACAATTGATCAACCCAGTCCACACGACTACTAGCGGATTTTCTTACAGTGTTGCCGACATAGCTTTAGACAAGTGATGGTATCTTATTGCTTTGTACTTCTTCATATCGGCTTAGCATTCTTTTATCTTCCGTACAAGATAAAGCGTCTCTCGTTACAATCCATTAGCTAAAGCATTATCTCAATTTGGTGCCTATCAAAAGATCCCGCGGCGGATTTGGAAGCTTCTGTCAGTCTACTTTGCTATACGTGGATGTCTCTCCAACAAGAATAACGAAGCGATCAAACCAGCAGCAGACATGGTCGTCATGAAGATATTCTGCAGATTATAGCCCTCGGCAAATGCTTTTCTGACAGCCAGCTGCTGGGACCGGTCTAGATTATTTACCACAGATACGGAGTCAAGGATAGCCGCTGCCTGCTCCGAAGAGACAAGATCGTTCAACTTCGGCTTTATGTGGTTGTTGAGAAGCGTAGCGCTGCGAGACGGTCAGCAAATCGTGGTTGGTAGAGATGTGACGCGTGGAAATTACCAGATGGCGAGTGAGACTGTGCCACCGAGAACACGGATCTGAGTCAATGCGCCCATCATCACAGCTTTATACAGTTAGTTAGCACTCTTGAGCCTCACCGGCAAAAGGTCACCTACGCAGATTTGCTTCAGACACCACCACCCTAGCAAAGGTCAAGACGGTAGCCAGACCCATACCAAACCCAACTCCCATCAACACCTCATATCCATACTGAGCATCTGGCATATCGGTTGCATCTGTAGACAGTGAGCATGTCAGGCCAACTCCCAAAACCTGCAACACTGCAGCGATAATTATCAGATATGCGGGTGGCACCTTGGCATTCCCAGTCAAGTAACCGGAGAGGACAGTTGCGGCAGGAGAAGTCAGCATCATAGGTAGTAGGATGATGCCAGCGCGAGACGGTGACAAGCCATAAACTGCCTGCGCTCTTTGCGGAATATTGACGACCATTGAGACGAAAGGGAAGCCAACGAAACAGGTGGTCCTATGCTGTTAGTCGACGTTTGCAGGCGTAGAAGGGGGCGCGTCTTACAGTAGCATGGCGCTTGAGATCCTATCCTTGCAAATACTCGGCGGGAACACAGGCTCTTGCTTGCTTGGCGACTTTTCAACAAAGACTTCCCAAAGTCCAAAGGCGATAAATAACACAACCGCAAGAACCAGCGTGGCTATGACAATCTCATTGCTCCATGAGTACCGAGTGCCTCCCTCCTCGAGTGCAAACACAAGGAGAACAGAGGCTGCAAGGAGAAGAACTATCCCAAGCACGTCGATGCGGACCCAGTTCGAGCGTCGGACCTTTGCCCGTAACACTTTCAGAAGTGAGAGGTTGGATGACTCTTCGGAAGCGGGTAGAAAGAGGCAAACCATGACAAAAGCGATGGCGCCTCCAGGGAGACTATGACCTTGTGTCAGCATGTCACGATGATACCAAGAGGCAGGGTCGTACTTGAGAAGAAAGACCCAGCGCCAGGTTGAGTGCTGGCTGATAATACCGCCTAGAATGGGGCCCAGAACGCTTGCGGTGATGAAGACTGTCGACATGACGCCCATGTATTTTGCGTATTTGCTGATTGGTACCAAGCTCGGGGCGATTGCGAGAATCATGGCATAGATGCCTGATGCGCCAATACCTTGGAACGCTCGAAGAATGATTCTGGAGGCTTTTAGTGAGGCATCATATTGGATGTGAGTGTTGCTTACAGGTCAACGACGTTGTTTGCAGCACCACAAAGACCAGAAAACAAGGTGAAGATGAACAGCGCAAGCAAAAGCATTGTCTTCTTCCCGAAAACATCGCTAAGTTTGGCATAAATTGTCAGAAAGCCTACAGCCGTCAGTAAAATATTTTCCGTGAGAAAGAGGCGATTTGCGCACCCGTGTATGTCAACAAATATGATGTGACGATCCAATCACGAAGGATGAAGCCATTGAGGGCGTTGGTGATGGAGACCAACGATGTGCTGACGATGGTGGTCTCGAGCGTTGATAAGAAGAGACTGATCCAAAGCCTGGGACGATAAGCTTAAAAATCATTTGAATATCAGTTTTCGTGATTGACTTACGCTGCGCTCAATGAATGAAGCTTCCAACCCTTCAGGTATTTCTTATCGGCGCCGTTTTCCTCTGGATCTGCTTCAGGGGAGGAGGCCGCCGCATTGTGGAGAATTGGCGTCGATCCTTTGTTCTGCAGCGTTGTTCCAGTGGGTTTAGGCTCTGTAGCCATTTCGTAGCTCGGTTCTTGACTGCGACTTGTACGACGCTGCATTGTTGAAAGATACTGTGAATAATTTCATTGCAAGCATAAAGAAGACAAGCAGAGAAAAAGAAGAAGAAAAATTGGACGCCTGAAGATTGATAGGGCGATTTTAATTAGCTGAAGGTGTTGGTAAACGCGAAGACGCGCAAGCGACCCTCCATGAATCCTTCCAGATATTGGATGACATGCTGTTGGCAGTGCTGAGGCCAGAGTGTCATGTCCAACACGATTATCATTGCTTAATCCCTGCATTTCTTATCCTCCCGCAGTTATGCTTAGATTCAACAATTTTCGTATTTCCTTTGGTACCTGCAGACTTAGTCTCGCCTTGGGCCATTTTGAGCTATGCCCAGGCAAGCTTGCCCAGGGCAGAACAAGCGCGAAGCCGCTCGGATAAATCTTAGCCGACTCAAGTCAATGGCGCAGCTCAGCTGAAGTCCTTCCTGCAACCACCGTGATCTGACTGAATAACATTCTGCAGATAATCTGCTGTTCCAAGTTAACCACTGTAACCATGTCGCAGGCGTCTAAATCCCTTCAAGAGCTATTCTTCAAGTCGTACAATGACACGTCGCCAACGACAATCGTCCTGCTCCATGGCCTCTTCAGCTGCAACCTCGAATGGGAGCACGTTATTCCCCACCTCAGCGATCATCATCTCATCGTCCCAGATCTCCCAAAACACTCTCAATCAAGAGAAATAGGTCCATGGTCAATCGAGCTTGCCGCAAACTCTGTCGCGCATCTCATCCGAAAACATGCCCACGGTGGACAAGCGCACGTTGTTGGCCTTTCGTTGGGCGGCTTCACCACGATGGAATTAATCCGCCGACACCCAGACCTCGTTGAATCGGCTTTCGTCACTGGCTCAACCCCATTCCGACCATGGCAAGTCTGGGCAGCGGAAAGACCCAGCCTCCTCCACTACGGTCTCAAATTCGTTATGAACAGTGGATTCTACACTCTCAGCGTCTGGATGAAGGGTCTCAAGGATCACACGCAGCTTCAGAACGAAATCGCTGCTAATAATGACTGGAACTTGGTCAATGACGCTTACGCTGGCCTTGCCAAGTGGCAGCACGAAGACGTGAAAGCAGTTGCTGAGAAGGATAAGCGGATATTGGCAGCAGCTGGAGATCAAGGTGATGATTTTGATGGCGCAAAGGAAATGGCTCTCACTTTTCGCAATGAAGGACGCTTGAATGGAAAGAAGAGTACCGCGGTCCTTATCAAGGGTGCTATTCATGCATGGAATCTGCAGTTTCCGGAATTGTTTGCCGGAGGTATCAAAGCTTGGGTTGAAGAGAGGCCTCTTCCTCAAGATTTTGTGAACTTGATTGACGGTGAATGATGCAGGCGCTTGATTTTCTGGATATTGAATAAGAACCACGTATTATTTATCATAAAAATTATAACTTCCAAACACCCGTAAATTCCGCGCACATTGCCCAAGAAACGCTAACCCTACCATGTGGTACTGTTGAAGAAGCCGAAGAACGGGAGAACTGGCGTCTGCGGCGTTTGCGTATCCACACCGTCCATGGTTGGGAGATTACCAGCCATAGACCAGTCGCTAGTCATAGCCGGGCTTTGAAATATGTCCGTTGAAGCACTCCCATTTGTTCCCATCTGCATCTGATCCATACCTCCGAGACCACCGCCATTCGGTGACTGGAAGGGCATCTCTCTAGGGCTCATCCATGACAATCCAGCCTGCGAGACAGCAATCCGAAGCTTCTGTACACATTCAGGGACTTCAAATGGAGTCCCAAGCTGCTCCAGAGCCCTTTGTCGAGGCTCCCAAGCTTTGAGCAACAGTCTGGCGAGCTGAAAGTTCTTATGCTGGGACAGATTCCAAAGCTCTTCGTGATGACGATAAAACCTATCGAAAAGGCTCCATGTTCGTTCTGTGAAAGATCCAACAGGTGAGCGATGTACAAGCTGGCCGGCGAGAAAGATGAGGGAATCGAAGTGAAAGTGAGTCTTGGATGAGTACGCAAAAGGACCATTGGCTATGAGATCATGGAGCGCCTGCTCGTTCTCATTGTGCGCAAGCCAGATTCGAAAGAAGTTATCGTGAGAATTCTTGACTTCAGTCCCCCATTCTGGTGTCTTTTCCATCGGTGTCGCCATCGTTCTGACTTCCCTCAGAATATGAGGCCGGAACGCCAGCGCGAAGACATGAAGCGGACCTCCTGCCGGATCACAGTACTTTTCCTCAGCTTCACTCATCTTTTTGTCGAATTCATCAGCTAGGAGTTTCAACTTATCCAACGATTCGTGATAGAGGTCATATTCAGGCGTTCCAGGCTCGACGTCTTGACCTCCTAGCAGAAGGTGTTCGAAATCGGACATCTGATGGTCTTTGACGAAGTGAACGATCTCATAAAGGAGGAGAGCAAAGGCCATTTCTGTAGTGCCCTGCTTATTCTGGATCACCTTTGATTCTGGGGAAAAGTCCGAGTCGTTGATATTGTGCGGAAGCTTGGTGTCGCAACCCAGCGGTAGAAGCGTTGGGTTCATTCCAGATGTTGCGGCGTACATGCAGTCCAGGATGATGATTCGCCACCATACTCGACGACGCATCTCTGTGTCGAAAGGCGTCAGGCCGAGTGCCTCGCCATCGCGGTGCACGCCCATCTTGTGAGCTATGCGAATGACGACGCCGCTGAGAACCCATACAGCATCATGATTGCTGCGGCCTTGTAAAGCGATCTGCAAAATGATTAGCTATACAGTGCATCACGGTCAGTGGCTGTATCCTTACCAAGTATAAAACCAGAGCTTGAAGAACAACCATGTCATAATTCCTGAGAAAATTGACCTTGTTCAACGCCATCTTCAAGCCTTGGGTGAATATCTGCAACGCTTCATCCTTGTGCAAGCCCAGCATCGTCATCGATTCCTCACCCGTCAGCGTAACAGCAGAAACAAGATAGATAGCATATAAAAGCGCTCTGTTCTTGTGCGATATATTGGAATGGTTTGTCATTGCACCAATTACCAAATGCTCTGTAGTAGGAGTATGTATCATTTTGGTCATAGGATTGACTCTCTCGAGAAATACCTGCCATAGGCGAAGGATCTGGAAAGGCAGCGGGGCTTGATCATTGATACTCAAAGCGGAAGTCCTGGCTAAAAGAAGGTCATCATCTTCGTGGGGAGCGGGTGAGTCGATTGTATGGCAGGTCTCCTCATCTGACGTGTCCTCATCAAGAATATGACGCATTTCTGAGATCTGTGCACCGAATGTTAGCAAAGGACTGGAAAGCCAGATATTGGAAAGGGTTCCAGACATTCTCGTGAATTCTGCCCCAGATGTAACTATCCAGGAATTTGTACCCGCCATTCCGAACCACCAATTTGCCAGGACCAGTTGGTGTCTGAGCGCCGTGTCCGTTAGATTGAGCCGGGGAAGACCTGGCAGATAATTCCATCGGATCATGGGGTGTCAACCCATTTGTGTCATAGCTTTGCTTGGGTGAGTCTTGAGAGGTGTACTGCTCCAGCAGCGCCTCGAGGTTCTTGATCCTCTCTTGTAGTAGCGCATTTGGCGCTCTTCTCTTGCGAGCTGGGGCAGGCGTTGACGGCACGCATGGTACATTGGCCTGGGCGGTTTAGTCTCAACGCCATCTTGTAAAGCTCTAGAGCATACCTTTATGCAGTTGTTGCAAGGAAACACTCGATTGCATTTCACCTTGCGATGCTGACAGTGGTTGCACGCCAAGACCCGAGGCGTTTTGGGCGCTGGCGCGGAGGCATCGGAATGATAGGGCGAGTCTTGAAGCTGCTGGAAATCCGATCCACCATTCATGATTACCAACTATTATTCTTCAGCACTTCAATAATCTAGGTGAGTGGGTTATTTTAGATTGTAGGTAGAAGTATTGTAAGAGTTGGAAATCTCCAGGTGTCGGTATTTCCGTGACGTGATAAACTCGGTATCTCGGGCTCTTATACGACCCCGGTCACGGCATTAAGAGGGTTCAATACACCAGCCAATCAGCTACGCCTCGGCAATTTTGTCATGGTTTTGACAGATACCGAATTGTGATGCAAACGGGTCATTCGGCATCATTTTTTATTACGTCAATGCGATATCTCGTCTCATCGATGTTCTGCAGGATAGGAAAAAGTAGATGGTGACAGATTCACCTCACGTAATCCACTAATGCACCCTTCCGCCCTTATTCCCTTAGACTCGCCGACAATTGCCAGATTGAGGCAACACTCCAGATGCTGTGCCGCCAAATGGTCTCCCGAATGTCAATTTTCAGGTTACGGACTTCTCACCGTCATCGCCATGATGTCACGTACCTACAGCTATAAGAAAGTCATAATTCCGCCCTCACGATCAGCTTTTCTCTAAATAATACCTTTCTTTGTTTATCAGCCTCCAGCATCGACTCGTTCGCCATGTCTGCTCCATTTGGTCTCGCTGTCGTGGGGACGAACTGGATCACCAACTCTTTTGTGCAATCATGCCATGAGAGCAAGCTATTCACCCTTACTGCTGTGTATTCAAGAAAGCTCGATACAGCAAACAATTTCATCGCTGAAACTCCCTCGATTGAAGATGCTTCTGTGGTGGAAGCTTACGATGACCTGGACACCATGCTGTCCAAAGATTCCAACATCGATGTCGTGTACATCGCGTCACCCAACTCGCTGCACTATGAGCAGGGTATCAAAGCTCTGAATGCTGGCAAACACGTCATCATGGAAAAGCCCTTCGCCTCCAACATGAAAGAGCTCGAAGCTCTCTACAAGCTCGCCGACTCAAAAGGTCTCTTCATCTTAGAGGCTTATCGTCATATTCAAGAGCCCAACTTCAGAACACTTCAGAGGCTACTTGATGATGACAAGACCAGGACGGAGAAGCTTGGGAAGATATATGGTGCAAGCCTCTCGATGGCAGTGTATTCCCCATTATTCGGAGACATCACAGAAGGCAACGTTCCAAATGTAGCATCCCCCAAGTTCAGCGGAGGTTGTTTATGGGATATGGGTTGCTATCCTGTCACTTTCGCTGTCCGACTCTTTGGTAAACCCTCATCTCAGACATACTTCCCAGTCATTCTTGAAACAGGTGTCGATGGCGGTGGTCTCATCGTGTTCCAATACACGCCCGAGTCTTCAAAGCACCAGCAGAGCTTTACATTATCGGCCCGCACGAGCAAGATTTATGACTCGCATGCACCAACCGAGATCTACTGTGAGAAGGGAACCATCAAGATCTTTGGTGGTCAGGCTTCTAACATTACAGACATCTGCACTATGAAGTTCTTTCCAAGAGGATCTCAAGATTCTGAGGAGCTGGGAGATACTAGCCTTGAGTATACAGATATGTTGAACTTGACTTGGGAGGCCAAGGAACTTGGGCGTATCATTAAAGAGAGTGATCGGGAAGCTGAAGCTGACTTGAGGGCTCTTAGCCGAAGCGTTCTCACGGTGATGGAGGATATGAGGAAAAAGAACGGCATTGTGTTTGGTAGTGATTGATTATTAGCGCGTTATGCTTGACAACGAGATAGAAACGCTCCAGGTTTGCACGAGAAACAGGCTGCTATTTATAGAAAATCCACGACTTCCTTTGTTCGTACCTGATCTTCCAAGCCGATATCAGTCTGTCTTTTCGGGAACTGCCCAATTTTGCACCATATTCGGAATGTCTTCACCAAGAGTCATATCGCCATCAACAAACGAGATACTAAAGACATCAACTCCTTCTGCAAATCCACCAAAGCCACTAAAGTCAAACATATCCGTCGATAAAGCCCAATCGGCTTCAACCGAGGTTTGACCTGCTAGTGTCGGGCTTCCAGGTCTCGTTGGAGTTGACAAGGATGTGTAGTCGACACTTTGCCATAGAGCTTTGACGTCTCCGGGGGTTCGTTCGACGTTTGATGGTGAGAGCTCTTGTCCGCGAGTCTCGCACTGACTATGGAATCTCTCTAGTCGTTTTACCTGTGAGGATTAGGGTCATAATTCCCATTTGCATCAAGAGGACGGGCTTACCATTAAAGCAGCATGGTTCCAGTAGCATGACAGGTCTTGTAACGATTCCATAGCAGCGCGATAGTGTTTCTGGCTCTCCTTCCGAATATGGTCCCTCTCATCATTCAAAGACAAAGCATGAATTGTTCCAGCAACCATGATACAGTATCCATAAATAGAGGTTAGTATAGGCACGTTCTGGCTTTTTATATCTAGTAGACCCGTGATGCTCTTCGCGTGAGTCCTACACTTTTCCCAGGCCGTCTTCATGAACACTGACGGCGCTTTTTGTTTACCGGACTGAAGCCGTTGTTGAATTAAGAATGGGTGGTGAAGTAGACAGTGAGATAGATGGAACATAGCCTTGGCGAAGATGAAGGAGCTCGCGAGTAGTTGATCAACGACACCATCGACCGTGCACCGTTGCTTGAGACTTTCTGTCGGGTCTTCATTCATTCCAAAGTAGTGTTCTGCTTGGAGCAATGCCGATGATAGAGTGGCGTAAGGCGCTGTTGAAGACCAAGGAAGTCCCGTGTGAGACGTTTGAGTATCATGCAGAACGTAATGCGAGACACGGCCAAGGATAGATGCCATTACATTGATCAAGCCAAGTGCACAGCATCCGTCGATAGCTTCTTGATCTACACAGTCACCCGTCAGTTCATCGAGGAATGGTGTCTTTTCTTCGCGGCCCTCCTTGAATGCGTCTTCGGAGCATGGTAAAGATATCTTGCACTCCTCATCCCGAATGGCGGAGAAGCGTCCACGAGAAAGGCTGATAAGTTTATCCTGGAGATACAGCGACCAGAAAGTTCGTTTTCGTTCCTCACGCTCTGCTAGAGGTAGTGATGGATCGGGTTCCAGGTGAAACTTGTTATTCTGGGCAAGACGGATAGCGAAACCCTGCTTCATATGGGCTTGGGTACAGAGACCGGCTAGACGATTCTCTTTGTTAATGGCTTCTCAAGTGATGAACAGTATCGTTCAGGATGGGTTGACTCACCTGGAACCTCGGTGCTTACTATCAATATGATGGTTTGGATGACTGTCAAGATCTTTTCAGGAGGCGCATTACCAGTCCAAGGAAGTTCCATAGTCTCCCAGGCCTTGGCAGCGTAACTAGATGCATCGTCGGAACAGTTGACTTGAGTGACTGGTAGAGATGAGTATCGCCTTGCCGCTGACAAGAACCCCCAGAGTAGATAGGTTGGTAACGTGTCATCTGCTAATTTTTGCCGAAAGGTTGGTTCGTGAAAGAGGGAGTAGGGTTGACTGTGACAGTAGCGGAAGTAGACATCGGCGGCAAAGAGGAGGGAACTTGGTTGAGGGCGTTCACTGTTATGAGATTGTATGGTGGAGGGGGTTTGAAGAAGAACGGGGGCTGGGGTGTTGGCTTGGTAGTGAGTACGTTTGTTTGGTGGTTGCTGATTTGTGACCAGCGGCAGCAGTCTTTGTCTTGATCAGAATGGGATCACCAATGTTTGTAAGAGACGCATGATGCTGACCTTTCAACTGTGGCTTGTAGTGTTGATATCTGATCTTCTAGAGAAGCAAACCTTGACGAGATGTTATCCTACCTAGTCAGTATCACCACCCCAACAGCAGTGGTGCACATACCATGATAGCCTCAGGCACATCCCCCAAAGCAGGCTGAACAGCCAAATTCGTCGTCCTTCTGAGACTCCTCCCATCCTCCGCATAAACACAAGGCTGTCCAAGGCGATTACAAAACTGACATATCGGTTTCTCACCCGTGCAGCGAACTTTCTTCTTCCTGCAATTGAGGCAGGCTTGGCGGATTCTCTTGCGACGGCTCTCAGGCCCGTCTGAGTCGTCGTGGGAATCTGACATTATGGGCTGGAGGGTTTTGCTGATTCGATAGGGGAGATGCAGGATGGGTTAAGGGACGGGGCTCGAGGTGCGTGTTTGCGGGGATGCGGGCGGCGCGGCTATACACGGTTGTGTAATGCCGTGTTGCGGTCCGATACCCGCCAACTCTTGCAGATCAGCCAAACTTTGAGTTTCTTTATATGTGAGATAACGCAGTGAGTGTCATACATGTATTGAATGATTACTTTCTTCCTTTTAAAGCCTCTATACACTCACTGTTCTTTGTCACCATGTCAGATATCCCAGCATCAACAGAAGTGCAGCAGTATACCCGGAGTGCAAATGGGCGCCGGAAACGCAGAGCGCGCAGAGCTTGCCTAACGTGCAGGTCTCGAAAGGTCCGCTGTGACGTTATGCAAAAGTCGCCTTGCAGTAACTGCCAATGGAGCTCGTGCGAGTGTGTAGTGATAGGGCCTCGTCGGTCACCGTCAGTGAACTTCCAGAGTCTGCAAACCGTATCAGTAACACTGACAAACATAGTTGCAAGAAGAACAAAGCATCCAAAAAACCCCAAGAGGAAGAAGTTCCCATTGAGCCCACGCGTGATAGTGTAGGCTATCCATATTCTCCATCGTCGTCGGATATCGAGATCAAGGACGAAGAGTCCAGATGTGAGTCAAGTTCATCACGGGCCGCTGTTCTATAGCATTATTGTAATATTCTTACTGACCGCTAAATTAAGACTTTGAGACATCATACCCTCCTATGGACTATATTCTTTCACCTTTGACACCTATTTCGCAACTTGAAGAAGAGTACTGTTTCGGTTCGCAATATGCTAGTAGCCATGCAGATCAGACTTCCAACATTGCCCGGAATTACTCAAGTGCAACTTCTCTATCACCTCTCACCTCGTCTGAAACATCAAAAGAACAGGAGTCGGATCCCATCATATACTTTGGGGGTGATGGAATAAGTGATGATCTAATAGGCAGTCTGCTGACACTACCATTTGACAATCTGAGGCATATCTGATGGCCGGCCTTGTCACTGAGGAATTTAGCAAACACGGTCCGAAGCCCGGGATGAGACCACCAATTAATTTAGCACGTCAATCAGAACCGACCGGAATAATTTTTTGCC
The DNA here is from genome assembly GCA_013363135.1 of Fusarium brevicatenulatum. NCBI lineage: Eukaryota > Fungi > Ascomycota > Sordariomycetes > Hypocreales > Nectriaceae > Fusarium > Fusarium brevicatenulatum. The sequence continues at coordinate 2,952 of JABEEJ010000333.1, read as the reverse complement.
TATCGGCGGTCATCATGATGAATGACATTGGTCGGACTGTGAACTCGTCCTGAAACATTCCGGTCGATTGCCATAGTTACAGGTCAGACAGCGCCAGCCATGCTGAGGTCTAATCGCGGCTAATGACCCCAGGCCCAGCAACAATTTTTACCCCAAATTTAGCAGACATTCAGTGTCAATTGCCAAGATGACGCACGTGGATCTACAAACAATGCAACTGGGGAATGCAAACAATCGGGGCTGCTGCCGAGACTGTCTTCACTCAGCTGCGCGTTAATGGAATAAGGCTCGGCGAAAAGCACATCAATGATTGACATTTGAACACACTGAGGTCAAGGAAGTCAGGCAGTTACAGAAAGGCTACAGTAGCCACAACGCTTGTATTGAGTATTTTTATAGTAAAACTAGAGACCAGTACACCAGGCCAAATGAATCGAAAAGCCAAGACGCCGTCACCCACGGGTATTGTCCGTTATTATTTCCCCATCAGGCGTGGAGCTTTTTACAGCATCATGACACCAGCAAGACCAGCGACAGCGAGGACGGCAACAGCCTTGATGGAGTTGACGCCAGCAGCGTTACCCTTGTCGGCGGTGGAGCTAGAAGCAGCAGCGTCGCTGGACTGAGAAGCATCGCCGCTGGAAGAAGAAGAGCCAGTCTCCTTGGCCCAAGTGACCTTGTCGCAAATGGTGGCGGTCTCCTTGAGGTCGGCAATGCGAGAGCTGACCTCAGGGACGTCGCTGCAGGCCTCGAGGAGAGAGGAGATGCCATCCTTCTGGTCGATGTACCAAGAGCTGAGCTTGGAAGCGTAGGAAGTGTACTCCTTGGCCATGGAGCCAGTGACGGCGGGGATGACACATTGATCGGTCACGGTCATGAGATCGGTCTGCTTGGCGAGGAAGCTCGCGAGCGTAGAGTCGGGAGTAGGGATGGCGGTGAGGTCGGGGAGGATGCTGGAGGCGACGGAAGCGCACTCCTTAGCATCGCGCTTCTCGAGGCGCTCGAGAGCAGGGTGCGAGGCAGCGACGACGGTCGCGCCGACAGTGAGGATGATGGCAGAGCGCATTGTGATTGGAGGTATGGGTATTATTAAAAAGGTGTTGGTTGTTGAAGCGTAGAGATTAACGAGTGGATGGCTATTAAGGAGAGTTTACTCAAAACAGATGGGATGGATGCGAGAACCAACAGAAGGATTCCAAGGGCTTTGTATTTAAGATTGTCTCAAGGCAAGGCGAGGAGTCACTGTGGCGGTAATGTTAGCCTGGGTTAAGGGGCTTCCTATTGTAGTTAATGTTTGGGCTATGTCTTATTTCCTGGCCCCGCACCTCGTAAAAAGGCTGAATGCCCTCACGAAACACCAAACATTTAGTGCCACGATCGGTCTGACCTCCATCTCGGTAGCTCGTGTTCAGCCGCACGACTGTCTGCATCGGTCACTCACTATCAACACTGTGTCCCGTCTCAAGACGGGAGGCGTTATGCCCGACTTTACATTCACTGCATACTTCACCCAAATCACCTCCAGGACCTTAATACCATAACGCATAACAAAGGATCAGGGTAGTAACAACCCCCCTGCATGTTAAGTTTTCAGCTCATCAAACAATTGCACCTTGCCGTGCGTTAGGCAGTTTCACCCATGGTCCTTACAGCCCCTTTAGCGCGCGCCAGATCATCCGGCCATCTCCTAACTGAGAATGCTTCGCGAGTCCTCACCGGCAGAGACTTGCCGTTTGCGCCTCTCACCTGTGGAGTAACTCATTTAATTCCGCCTTATGCTACTGCAGCTTTTGGACATTCGTGTCACATGCCGAATTCAATTGGTGGTGAGTGATTGGAGGCACAAGTTTCGACGGTTTATCTGTGCTGACCTGGTCGTCTTTCTATATTAGATAAGCTTAGTTCTTAGTGACTGGGTCTGCCCCAGAAATGAACTCCAGTCCCTGGCGTTGGTAACATGAGGAATCCAGCCTTGGCAGTCTAACTTTCAGCTTTCCTTCACGGCGACTTCCGAGAAGCTGTTTCGCTCTCGTAACCCGACAAACCTAAAATGAAGAGTTGCCGTGATTTTGAGCGACTCTTCGGCGAACAAGATTGTCGGACTAACAACTGCCGACAAGCTGTGAAGCTCTAGGGTATATAGGACAATTAAACTGACTGACAGCGGAATACCTCAGCTACCTGGGACATTCTCGGCTAAATGGACAAATATCTTTTGGAAACATTCATATAAACGTCAATGAGTCTCATTATTGTTGATGCCCCGGATTGTGCTTGTTTTGCTGACTGTTTCAAAAGTCCATGGGAGATGGTGCGTTTTCAAGTGTTCTCCGATCACGGTGAATCTTAGACCAGTTTCCAACACCAAACTCCACCCTGACGCTTCAGAAATGAGCTATCCGTGTTCCACCAATACGTAAAGACCAATGCAAATACATACATACAACCATCTTTCTACGAGACATCGAGGCACCCTGTGTAACCCTCCAGCCTTTTCTGCATTTTGGCTGAATAAGCATCCATGGATGTCAGCCCTATGCGGGGTTTTTCTGCTTCAACGCTCATCCTTGCACTTGATGTCGAGCATCGGCGATCATGAAACCAAGATTCTGAGGAACGAAAAAACCGGATCTACGCCTGAATGCCGTGAAGATGGCGCCAATCCACCCGGAGTCGGGGGCTGGTGAGTCTGGGGTACAGTTGGCTGCAGGCTTGTTGCTGACGATTGGCAGCGCAGTTCTATGATATGTCGCCCCCAAAACGATTAGGTAATTCTAAACCTCAGTCTAGCCTTCACTTGATGTATACTAACACGATTGATATAGGACGAGGGAGACATGCAATCGTCTTCGAATGCCGTGATCCAACCGGTCGCATTTATGCTATAAAGCTATTCAAGCAAGACAGCAGAGCTAGGATCCGTCGCGAACTCGAGATATTGCAATATCTCGG